>JAJONR010001078.1:0-116805 GCA_029582245.1 Solanum etuberosum | reverse complement strand
ATATATATATATATATATATATATATATATATATATATATATATAACGTAATGTACTCAATCACAAAGAACTCAATTCCCAAAATAGCTTGGTTTGGAGGCATGAGTCCTCGTGTGTGTTCTTGATATTGTTGACTGATTACGTACTTACTTTTGTGTTGTTGTCACTGGTTCATGTTTTTGTTGCTTACCACCTGCTAAGTGTCATAGTTGATTTTATACTATTATTCATTACATATTGGTTTCTATTTTGAGTTGGCCGATGATACCTACTCAGTACATGTTCCTTGTACTGACCCCTACTTGTGTTTTCTTCGTTTTCTTTTGTGGAGTGTAGCTAGTGTACCATCGACTTCGACTCGCCCTCAGCTTTAGCCAGTCTACAGCACATCAGATTTTAGGGTAAGCTATCATTCTAGCTCGTGCTGGATTCTCTCAGTCATGGCATGATATCCTTAAATTTCGGACATAGACCATCTTATTTACTTATTTTTGTGTCTTTAATACTCTTAGACTTGGTATTTTGAGAATATATGTCCTTGATGTGATGACTTCCAGGTTTTGGGGATAACATGTGATAGACTTTAGAGATTTGTTTTATTGGTTACTTTAATAAGTTTTGAGCTTCCGCATTATGGTTGTTTTCCGTAGTTGAATAATTGATTATGATTTGGGGTTGACTTCGTTGGTTCGCTCACTTAGGAGGTTAAATGTGGGTGCCACTCATGACTAGTTTTGGGTCGTGACAAACTTGGTATCAGAGATTTAGGTTCGTTGATCTCATTATACAAGGACAAGTCTAGTAGAGTCTTGCGAAACGGTACGGGGATGCCTTTTGTTTTCTTCGAGAGGCTATAGGACTTTAGAAAAATTCATTTCTTTCTTCTTTCGTGCTATTACTTGAATTCAATTGTTATCTAGGTGATACAAATTGGTATCTGACCTTCTTCACTCTATTTCCCAGATGGTCAGAACTAGAAAAATAGTTGTAGCAACACCAACACCGGCAAGACAAGGTGTGCCTGAGCCCACCCTTGGAGCTGCACCTCGAGGGGGAGCAGTGGCGAGAGGCCGTGGTAGAGGTCGCGGAAGAAGGACCACTAGAGGCAGGGGACAAGCACTTGGTCCAACTAGGGATAGAGAAGTGACCCCTCCACCGGCTGACGAGGTAGCGAGAGAGGGTGATGAGGGGGAGAATGAGCAGATTCGTGAGAAGGAAGCACCACCCCAGCCTACTCCAGAAATGATCAATCAGGTTCTCACTTATCTCAGCGGGTTATTTGATCAGAGGCAGGCACCCCCAGTGTTTTCTACACCGGCACCTCAGGTTCAGGGAGTACAACATGCAGCTGCTGTGACTCTCCACATTGATGCGTCCTTGGGAACAGACATGTTTCCCTGATTGACTACAGGGTCTATAATGACTAGTGACCAGCATGATCGCTTTACTAAGTTCTTAAAGTTGAAACCCCTAGTCTTCAAGGGTACTGAATCTGAAGATGCTTATGATTTCCTGGTTGATTGTCATGAGCTGCTACATAAGATGGACATAGTGGAGCGATTCGGTGTTGAATTTGTGACGTATCAGTTTCAGGGGGATGCCAAAATGTGGTGGCGGTCTCATATTGAGTGTCGACCAGCAAAGGCACCACCTATGACTTGGGCAGCATTTTCTAGTTTTTTTATGGAGAAGTATATACCCCGAACTTTGAGGGACAGGAGGAGTGCACATAGAGCAAGGAAAGATGTCTGTTGCAGCTTATAAGACCAAATTTTTTGCATTATCCAGGTATGCCACTCAGCTTTGCTTCAGTCCGCAAGAGCGGATTCGCCGCTTTGTAAAGCGATTTTGTGATAGAGGTAGAGGGGGTAAAGCCAGATGACTTCACCAAGGTTTCAATGTTTAAGAAGTTCCGTAAGGGAGGTGAGTTTAGTGGTTCGTACTCCAGAGGGCAGAGTTCAGGGGGTTATCCAGCCCGTCCTATTCAGTCTTCATTACAGGTTTCAACTGAGGGTCCGTCGCAGACCAGCCAACCTTTTTCTTAGTTTGGGGGTTATCTTCAGTCTTGTTCATCTTCACAGAGACCTACACTCGACTCCAGGACTTGTTATGGATGTGTGAAGGCCGGACATATCAGGAAATATTGTCCAAAATAGAGCCAGTCTCGGTACGATCAGAATTACAGATCCCCAACAGTTAGAGGTAGAGGTGGTCATGGTAGAGGCTGTCATTCTGGAGGACGTGGTGGCCAAGGTTATGGTGGTCACCAGTTCAGTCGGGGTGGTGGGCAGGTTGGAACTACTGGAGCGCAGCCCGACAGGGGCAATAGACAGACAGGTGATAGGGCCCATTGTTATATTTCCCTGGGAGGCCAGAGGCAGAGAGATCTGATGCTGCTATCACAGGTACTCTTTTGGTATGTGATCGCATGGCTTCTGTACTGTTTGATCCGAGATCTACATTTTCTTATGTATCTTCCTTGTTTGCTACTAGTCTTGATTTGCATTGTGACTTGCTTGACATGCCTATTCGTGTCTCTACTCCTGTTGGAGAGTCTGTGATAGTTGAGAAGGTGTATAGGTCTTGCCTTGTGACTTTTGTGGGGAGAAACACTTATGTAGATTTGATTATTCTAGAGATGGTTGATTTTGATGTAATTCTGGGTATGACTTGGCTTTCTCCAAATTTTGCTATTTTAGATTGTAATGCTAAGACTCTGACCTTGGCCAAGCCTGGGATAGATCTACTAGTGTGGGAGGGTGACTAAATTCCTGCCCCAGTTCATATTATCTCTTTTCATTGTGCTAAGAGGTTGGTGAGTAACTGTTGTTTAGCTTTCTTGGCACATCTAAGGGATGATACTTCCAAAGTGCCTTCAATCGAGTCTGTTTCGATAGTCTGTGAGTTTGCGGATGTTTTTCCTGCAAACCTACATGGTATGACACCAGATAGGGATATTGATTTTTATATTGACCTGGAGGTGGGGACTCCTCCCATTTTCATTCCACCTTATAGAATTACCCTAGCTGAGTTAAGGGAGTTAAAGGCCCAACTTCAGGATTGTTAGGTAAAGGTTTTATTAGACCAAGTGCATCTCCTTAGGGTGCTCCAGTTTTATTTGTGAAGAAGAAGGATGGTAGTTTTCGAATGTGCATAGACTACAACCAGTTGAATAAGGTAACTATTAAGAACAGGTACCCCATTCCTCACATTGATGACTTGTTCAATCAGTTACCGGGTGCTTGTGTCTTCTCTAAAATTGATTTGAGGTCCGGTTATCATCAATTCAAAATGCGGGCAACAAACGTGCCAAAGACTACTTTTCGAACCAGGTATGGGCATTATGAATTCTTAATAATGTCTTTTGGGCTTACGAATGCCACTGCTGCTTTCATGAGCCTGATGAACGTAATTTTTAAGCAATATCTGGACCTCTTTGTTATTGTATTTATTGATGATATATTGATATACTCAAAGAGAAGGAAGGAACATGAGGAGCATTTGAGAATTGTATTGGGGTTGTTAAGGGAGAAAACACTTTATGCCAAATTCTCCAAGTGTCAGTTTCGGCTCGATTCAGTGTCGTTCTTGGGGCACGTGGTTTCTAAGGATGGAGTGATGGTGGATCCCACTAAGATTGAAGCAGTGAAGAGTTGGGTAAGGCCTACTAATGTTTTAGAGGTAAGGAGCTTTGTTGGTTTAGCTAGCTATTACCATCGGTTCTTTAAGGAATTTTCTTCCATTGCTTCCCAACTGACCTACTTGACCAAGCAAAATGTTCCCTTTATATGGTCGGATGAGTGTGAAGATAGTTTTTTGAAACTCAAGACCTTGTTGACTACTGCACCGATTCTTTCTTTGCCTGTGGAAGGTAAGAATTTCATTGTTTATTGTGATGCATCTTATTCTGGTTTAGGTGCAGTGCTAATGTAGGAGAGAAATTTAATTGCCTATGCCTCAAGGCAATTGAAAGTGCATGAACGTACCTATCCGACTCATTATTTGGATTTGGCTGCAGTTGTATTTGCATTGAAGCAATGGAAGCATTATCTATCTGGGGTCAAGTGTGAAGTGTATACAGATCATCGCAGTTTACAATATGTGTTCACTCAGAAGGATTTGAATTTGAGGCAGTGGAGGTGGATGGATCTATTGAAAGACTATGATATTACTATTTTATATCACCCGAGAAAAGCTAATATTGTGGCAGATGCCCTAAGTAGAAAAGCAGGGAGCATGGGGAGTTTAGCCCACTTACCGATTTCTAGACGCCCATTGGCTAGAGAGGTTCAAACTATGGCTAATGACTTTATGAGGCTGGAAGTACTTGAGAAAGGAGGATTTTGGGCCTGTGTGGAGGCAAGATCTTCTTTTCTTGACAAGATTAAGGGAAAGCAGTTTGATGATGAGAAGCTGAGCCGAATTCAAGATATGGTGTTACGGGGAGATGCTAAAGAGGCTGTGATTGATGAGGAAGGCGTCTTGAGAATTAAGGGGCGGGTGTGTGTGCCCCGTGTTAATGATTTGACTCATACTATTCTGGAAGAGGCTCATAGTTCGAGGTATTCTATACATCCTGGTGCAACCAAGATATATCGTGATCTGAGACAACATTATTGGTGGAGTAGAATTAAGCGTGACATTGTTGATTTTGTTGCCCAATGTTCGAATTGTCAGCAGGTAAAGTATGAACATCAAATGCCTAGAGGGATACTTCAGAGAATGCCCATTACTGAATGGAAGTGGGAAAGAATTGCAATGGATATTGTGGTTGGTCTTCCAAAGACATTGGGTAAGTTTGATTCTATATGAGTAATTGTTGAGAGGTTAACTAAGTCTACTCACTTCATTCCAGTCAAGGTGACTTATAATGCGGAGAAGTTAGCCAAACTCTATATTCGTGAGGTTGTTCGATTGCTTGGAGATCCGATTTCCATCATTTCAGATAGAGGTACGCAATTTACTTCTAACTTTTGGAGGACCTTGCAGGATGAATTAGGTACTAGATTGGATCTTAGTACCGCATTTCACCCTCAGACCGATGGGCAGCCTGAGCGAACAAATTAAGTGTTGGAGGATATGCTTCGTGCATGCGTGATAAATTTTGGTGGTCAGTGGGATCAGTTCTTACCCTTGGCAGAGTTTTCATACAATAATAGCTATCACTCGAGTATTGATATGGACCCATTTAAGGCATTGTATGGGAGGAGATGTAGGTCTCCCATTTGTTGGTTTGATGCATTTGAGGTGAGACCTTGGGGTACCGATATTTTGAGGGAATCGTTAGAGAAAGTGAAATTCATTCAGGAGAAGCTTTTAGCAGCTCAGAGCAAGCAGAAGGAGTATGCAGATCGGAAGGTCAGGGACTTGGAGTTTATGGAGGGTGAGCAAGTCTTGCTAAAGGTTTCACCCAAGAAGGGTGTGATGCGGTTCGGTAAGCGAGGTAAGCTTAGTCCGAGGTACATTGGGCCATTTGATGTTTTTAAGCGTGTGGGGGAGGTGGCCTATGAATTGGCCTTGCCTCCAGGGTTTTCAGGAGTGCACCCGGTATTTCATGTGTCTATGCTGAAAAATACCATGGTGATGAAAACTATATTATTCGTTGGGATTCAGTCCTACTTGATGAGAATCTGTCTTATGAGGAGGATCCTATAGCTATTCTAGATAGGGAGGTCCGCAAGTTGAGCTCAAAGGAGATTGCATCTATCAAGGTTCAGTGGAAAAATCGGCCAGTTGAAGAGTCCACTTGGGAGAGTGAGACTGATATGCAAGAAAGATATCCACACGTTTTTATCGATTCGGGTACCCTTCCTTACCCTCGCCTTCTTTTGATCTTTCGAGGACCAACGATGGGTATATTGGTTTCTAATGTAACGACCCATTTGGTCGTTTTGAGTACTAGCGCTTTTTAGTTCATAAAATACTTTCCAATAGATTCTAAATAGGTATTTTGGACTATTTGTAACTATAATTATAGAATTAATGGGGTAGTTTTAATAATTTATAGAATTGGTGGTTAAAGAAAATAACATTAAAATTAGTAGTGGGTCACTTTTACTACATTTATAATTGGTTATATAATAATTAGGCTAAAGAAATAATTTGTAAAAGAAAGAAGAAAGAAAAATCAACCGAGCGAATTCTTACCTGCGGCGTCGAAGAGAACCAGCGAATCAGGTAATATTCTAAGATGTCGAATTCTGGTATTGATTTATGTCGCTGTTTGATTATTATTATTATTATGATGTTGATTGTAAAGAGAAGTAAACAAATTGAATAGGAAAAGTGGGGGACAAGTTTAATGGCTAATGATTGGCCTACTGGTGGTTTAAATACTATCTGGGTGTTGTTGTTATGCAATATTAGTATTAGGTACGTTGTATGTTGGGTAGCATCACATATTGAGGGATAAAATTTAGTGCAAATAGTGCGTTGGAAAACAGTGGGTACGAACTATTATTATTAGTTATTTCATTATAAATTGGTATAATTAACATTTATGGTTAAATAAGAATTGAGTTGAGTGCACCGTTTGCTGCCACTGGTTTTGTAACCAGTGGCTTCAAATTCATAATATTTTTCCTTAGTTATCATAGTATAATTAGGTTTTGATATATTGAGATAGAGAATTAAATACTAGGTGTATTATATTATTTTAATACCATTAAGTTTTGCTAATTGGTGGAATTAAGATTTATCCCTAGGCTTGAACTATAAGAAAATTGATCATAGAATTGGGTGAACTTTTGGGTCTTAGCTAGACATATAGTAACAGGGGTCTCTATAGACTCGTTAACTTACGAATTATGCATATATACTTGATAGGTTGGAAAGATTCTGAGGCATTGAGGAAAGAAAAAGTATTGGAAAAGTAGCTTGCTTGACTTCGGTTCTTCGGTGGAGGTAGGTTATGGTTTATTCTATTTGATAGATAGACTCTTAATAGTGATTGATATGCATTGAGTGATATTGTGAAGTTCTCTATGTACTGGATTGTGTGGTTAGGGCTTGGTTGCGTGGTTTGTGTTTGGTCTGAAATCCTGAGACCGTGAAATTTATAATCTTGACCCCTCTCTATCGAAGTGATGCCTTGTATAAAGAAGGCTTGATGAAATATTGTTAATGAACTGAAAAGTGGTGATAATAAATGATAAAATAATGATATATTGGATCGGATGCCACGAACTGGCATGATATTATATGATCGGATGCCACGAGCCTGCATGATACTATTGGATCGGATGCCACGAGCCGACATGATATTATTCGATCGGGTGTGACGTTCCGACACGGTAACATTAAAGGAAAACATATATATATATATATATATATATATATATATATAGATAACGTAATGTACGCAATCACAAAGAACTCAATTCCCAAAATAACATGGTTTGGAGGCATGAGTCCTCATGTGTGTTCTTGATATTGTTGACTGATTACGTACTTACTTTAGTGTTGTTGTCACTGGTTCATGTTTTTTGTTGCTTGCCACCGGCTAAGTGTCATAGTTGATTTTATACTATTATTCATTACATATTGGTTTCTATTTTGAGTTGGCCGATGATACCTACTCAGTACATGTTCCTTTTACTGACCCCTATTGTGTTTTCTTCATTTTCTTTTGTGGAGTGCAGCAGGTGTACCATCGACTTCGATTCGCCCTCAGCTCTAGCCAGTCTCCAGTACATCAGATTTGAGGGTAAGGTATCCTTCTAGCTCGTGCTGGATTGTCTCAGTCATGGCATGATGTCCTTAAATTTCGGACATAGACCATCTTATTTACTTATTTTGGTGTCTTTAATACTCTTAGACTTGGTATTTTGAGAATAGATGTTCTTGATGTGATGACTTTCTGATTTTGGGGATAACAAGTAATAGACTTTAGAGATTTGTTTTATTGGTTACTTTAATAAGTTTTGAGCTTCCGCATTATGGTTGTTATCCGTAGTTGAATAATTGATTATGATTTGGGGTTGATTTCGTTGGTTCGCTCACTTAGGAGGTTAAGTGTGGGTGCCACTCATGACTAGTTTTGGGTCGTGATAGAATCTACTTCTATTACTATCACTATGTCTAGTTTTGTCGCAAAAATATTTTCTTTCCTTTTTATTTTCTATGCTTCCATTGAAATGATTTAATTCTTTATCGGACTATAGTAAATATTCTTTGAATTTCTTTCTATATTCTGTGATCATTTCTCTCTATCCTGCTAGAGCAACATTTCCCCATTCTTTTAAGACCATTGCTTGAATTTAACACTAAAGTTAAACAATCCCTTGTTAGCGAGTATGTACAGTCTTACTTTATCCGTTGACCTTATGCCTTAACAATTTTGTGATTTATGTGATATAAAGATGAAGGAAAATGATTCTGGTGAGATACTGATTATTGTGACTTGGTGAATTTTATGATTATGTGTGAGTTGCTTGTTAATTGCGATTGATGTACTTGTTGTGTGTGACTGATCGAGTTGACATTAAAATTGACTTACTTGATTCATTTGATTGTTAATTTGTGACTGTTGGACTGTGGATATTGGGTCTTGTGAGCCGTGTATTGTAGAACAATTAGATTGGGCTGATTTCTATATAGGTTGTAGTTTGTAGTTTGAGGAGGTTTGGTTTGAGTGTAAGGGGTATTCAATTTCTAGCTAGATTCCGTGTTTACTAGGTTGGTTGTTGGGTATCATGTTGTTGATATTCACCCCTTGCTTCTACACTGGTGTAGGTTTCGAGCCCATACTTGTGTGATCTCTTTCTCCTTCTTCTGATTTCGAGGCTTGTCATGGATTTGGAGAGGTAGCTGCTTGTCACTTCGGCGGGCCCTCTTTTTTCTTTTCTTTATACTTTGTTCTATTTGAGAAACAAAGACTAAGACTTTTACTTATTTCTTAAATTCTATATTTTATGTATTTAGTAGCTTGAACACATGACAACCAGATTTCAGAGGTTTTAATTGAAAGATATTTTTTCCCGTTTATCTTGTTCTAGCTTTATATTTCTGCATTTCTTTTGTTTTTCATTGGGTCGAGGTTGTCTTGTCCTTGTGGGAATAGACAAGTTTCATCATGTCTGTTTTTGGGGTTGTGACAAATTCAAATCAATAGTTTCAAATACCTATGGTCAAATTAATCTTCAATTTTAATGTGAAACAAAGGTAAACTTATTATTTGTAAAAGGAAGATATATAACTTAAAATTTCTTTTGATTAACGAAATCTCCTGGGATATTAAATTTGATAATATTGGAGGCAATACGATCATTAAATCAATCATCTTGCTTGTGGAGATGTCGGATGCCATTGTCATCTTCTATGGAGACAAAACAAAATCCGTTGAGTTTTTCATGAAATAGATATAGAGATGGACATCAAGCACAAGGCAGTTGATAACATAGTTTAGAATTGCAACTTTTGTTGGGACAATTGGATGGGCAATTGCTCTTAAGTTCTTTAAAGATTGAATTTTGAATTCTTGTTTACAATGGTGTCTTTAAAGATTGAATTTTGCGTTCTTGTTTACAATGGATTATTTATTGAATTAGGATACCCTTTGTTCTGTTAAGCTATTAGAGACAGGCAGTTGGTTACCTAGAGGATAAGTTGGGTTCTTAAGAATATGATGTTAAGCTTTATTGAGGAGTTTTGATGTTGGAGAAAGATAAATACTCCCTCAGTTCACTTTTTCTTGTCCACTTTGAACTTTTCACTCCTCTTAAGAAACAATGATTAATATAATATTAGTTAGTCTTATGTCTTATGAAATAATTTCGGGAATAAGTGATTAATGTCGAAGGTAAAACATCTAAAATAAAAGTTCTACCGTTGATATGCTAAAAGTAGTGGTAGCAAATGGGCAGGTTTTCTCAAATTTGGGCGGGTTGAAAATGGATCAATATAAAATGGGTAATACTTCAACCTGCCCATATTTTATATGGGTAAAAATAGATTGGGTAACAATTGAGTTGGGTAAAATACTAGTTTACCCATATTTACCCATATTTTCATGAGTAAATAGTACTCTACTATAAGAATTCAACAGGGAGAAAATATTTTCGTCTTTTTTTAGATGATTTTTTTTGAAAATACTTCATTTAGTTATATTGTATTATAAAAGTCAAAAAACAAAATCCTATAACTTTTCAATATAAAATAAATTTATGTAATAACAAGGGGAAAATATTTTTAATTTCAAATTAAATGAATATTTACATTTTATTACTAAAACATACTTAATGCACTTTAAGTAATGTCAATACTAATACATGATTTTCTTATTTTACACTATTATTTGTTATCCAATATGAAATAAAACAAATAAAAAAATATAATCATAATTAAGAAAATAAAAGTACATTTAAAATATATATTTTTTGAGGGCCAAAGACTTCATCTTTTCAATTATAAAGAAGAATAATTAGTTTTATAGAAGACATTAAAAGGAAGAGAAGTTGCAATATTTTTAGTGATATCATGAATTTTGAGTGAATAAAAATTGGAAGCTTAACCCATTTGGCTAATCCATATTTTACCAATAGTTTACCCATATTGTACCCATACTTTTATGGGTTAAATATCGGTATCAACCCATATTTGACCCATATAAAAAATCACTCACCCAATCCATTGCTATATGGGCAGGTTACAAAAATATAGGATAATTTTGTCAGCACTAGCTAAAAGTGTGGAGTAAAAGTAAAAATACATTTTTAATATAGTGGACAAGTAAAAGTGCACGGAGGGAATACAACCCATTACTCTACATTGAAGTGTGTGTGATATTTTCACCATTCACCACATATTGTATTATCATTACCTTTCACTAATTTGATTGCCAGGAAAGGGAAGAACCTTCTTGAGGGTGGAGGGATAGGATGAAGTTGATAACTGGTATGTTTAGTAACCAATGAGAAAAAAAATATGTATAGAAATATATACATAGCATAGGAGTTTTTCATATATTAGCAGTTATCAAAAGATCTTATGTAATACATAGTAAGTTTCGTACTCATTATGTATCTTTGGATTTCCTCTCAGTTTCTGGTGGTAACACTGAGCATCATATGTTTCACTATAATTAGTGAATCTACTTCTATCACTTTCACTATGTCTAGTTTTGACAAAATGAATATTTTCTTTCCTTTTAATTTCCTTTGCTTCCATTGAAATTATTTCATTCTATATCTGACTGTAGTAAATATTCTTCGATTATCTTTCCATCATTATGTGATCCTTTGTTACTGCTCCGTGATATTTATTTTTCTTGCTGGAGGAACATTTTCCCATTCTCTTAAGACCATTGCCTAAATTTAACACTGAATAAACAATGCCTTGTTAGCGAGTATGAATGGTATCACTTTATCAGTTGACGTTATGCTTTAACGATCTAGTGATTTATGTGAGCTACCTTTTAGTTGCTCCATAGGTTATTATATTCATTTTATTTCTTTATGTGGAGACTCTCATCATGTTGTCACAGTAACATGTGTTGGCTTAAACTTATTGCAGCACTCATGTTGTGAAAGTAACATGTGTTTGCTTAAACTAAATGTAAAATTAATACATTTGATGAACCTTGGATCTACGATTGGGAATATAGATCGTCCAAAGTCCCATGGTCTATATCCCAGGGCTCGTCGAAAGGAGAATGGACTAAAGGGAATTTTTGACCATGAGTTGCACAGAAAAGACCTATGTGTCATAGGTCGTTCAACAGTTCATAGACCCTGGCTCGTGGAATTTGGTGAAGAAGTTGGTCTCCAGTAGTCTTTCTACGGTTGACCAGTACAGTACGTAGAAGCTTGTACGGATTGTACATGGTGCCTGTGGAAGTGATCCGACAATTTTTTAAGTGGGGTTAGTTCAATATTTTCCCACCCCTTCTAAAGTATAAAGCCAAACTTTTTTATACCTAATTAAGGTAATCATCAGTGTAGTTCGACCTTAAAGCTCTCATAAGCACTTCCAAGACTTAGAGCAATGATCCAAGCGGAGAAGGCTAGGGTTTTCAGGTGGTCTTTCAAGTTCTTCAAGTTTCCTCAAGAACTTTGTTCTCCCAAGTATTTAAGGCTATTCATAGTATTGGAATTTATTCGTCCTCACTCCCTACATCTAAATTTAGTTAGAAAGAATTAAATCAGTGTTCTACCCAAAGTTCTATGAAATTCTAAATCTAAATTGTGTTCTTATTTCGAGTTCTGATTTCTTAATTATGAGATGATGATACTTTTTGCATTTAGATCTTAGTGTTGTTGTTCATGCTTATATATTCACAGGAACCCTAGTTGCTGAGATTTTGTTGAAAGTTGTTGTGCAGTTATTTGTTTCCATTGATTTTTGAATTTAAAGAGAGTCCAAGAGTAATTTTAAAGCATCATTGAGAAGAGTTTCAATGGAACTTTAATGATCCCAAATGTATTATTTTCACATTTAGAAAGGAAATATTATTTTCAGAAAATCATAAAGAGTTTTCAGAGGCATTTCACAAATATAAAGTAAGGTTAAGTTATCCCTTAAATAGGGTCTTTTGAGTATTAAATCAACCCGTTGAATATTTTATATTAGCATAAATATTTATACATTGGGAGTAATATTGAGCACTGATTTGGGGTAAGATTTAAGACAACTCAAACTGCATAACCTATGTCGCAGCGTAGATAGGAGCGTACCGAAAGACGGGCGACCCTTCACCTACCTCAAGAAGGCTTTTAGTGGATTTCAATAAGTTAAAGTTGATTTCTATACTTTGACAAGGTATAGGGCGGCTATGGAAATATGGGTAAGACGTAGTATCATTACGAGCCTCATAGTGATGGTTGTCGGTTAGAGAAACTCCATAATAAAGTAAAGTGTTTATATTTCAGTATTTTCTATCATTGCATCATATAGAGGCTTAAATGATTTTTTTCATGTGTATGTTGTACTTCAGTTGAGTTACTTGAGTTCTTTAGCTTAGTTATCTTTTTCATTCAGCTTTATGACATATCGAACATTTCATATATTGATGTCAATCGAAGCTGCATCGTTTCATGATGCAGATACATGTATTCAGGATCATCAATTGGTGCGCCGTTGATATCACGTCACTAATCATCAATTTTTTGTAAGCCTTCTTTCATTTTGGAGGACTCCAGCTTTTTGTTGCTTTAGTAGTTTGATTAAGGTTGTCATGGGCCTTATTCTGACACCTAACTTTATACATAAGAGGCTTCACAGATAGGCAAATTTAGAGTGCATTTCAGTATTAAGTTTCACATGTTTTACTAAACTTTTATCATTGATATCTAGTATTTTCATATAACTTTAAGACTCTGTATATTGTTTTAAATGCTTTTCTTCAGTTTTTAAATGTATGTACGCTTGAGTTAGTCTTCCCCTAAGTGGTCACCCAGGCCAAATATTCGCTTGGGGACCAACAATATTTTCTAAGTGTCGGCCACATATAGAGTGTATGCTTGGGGTGTGACAAAGTTGATATGAGAGCACAAAGTTCAAGTATCCTAGGATGTCTATAAAGCCATGTCTAGTTATTGGTGTGATGCACACCATATCAATAATAGGGATGCTAATAGACATTTGGAAACATAACGCTTCGTTCATACTCTAATTCATGCTATGGAGTTTAACTCTATAAAAAGTCACTTCTAATTTAATTGTTTGCGTATCTGCAGAACCTGCCTCCAAAGTGTATCTCCAGTCAATGTAATGCCACAAGTACCGTGGTTCTTGTTGGAACCACAGCTGGTAATTTTCCTCCACCAACTAGAATGCAGACCAGAAGCGGTGTTCGCCCGACTGATCAGGGTACAAGTGTTGGGACAAAGAGTGCCTGTAAGCACTACAAGGGTTCCTCGGACACCTACTCCACATCATGTTCCTACATTAGAGGATGAGTTCAGGGGAGCTATTCGGATGCTCACTCAGTTTTTGGCTACACAGTCAGGCTGTCAGGGCACCATAATCACGAACTCCAGTTCGTAAGAAACACTAGCCGCGATAAAGATCAGAGGTTTCTTGATAATGAATCTTCTAGTGCTCATAGGGTCTAAGGTAGATGAGGATATTCAGAATTTCATTGATTAGATGTGGAAAATTCTCAAGGCTATGGTAACCATACCGAATGAGTTGAACTTGCTACTTATCAACTCAAGGATGTAACACACGTTTTGTATAAACAGTGGGAAGAGATACGTGATGAAGATGCGGGTGCAATTGATTGGGATGAGTTTGAGGAGGCCTTCATAGATCACTTATTCCCCAAGGTAGTGAGAGAGTAAGGCAGAAGAGTTTGTTAATATAAAGAAAAATGAGCTGAAGGTAATAGAGTATGGTATGAAGTTAGTGTAGCTTTCTCGTTATGCTCCAGATATGGTCCCAGACTTTGTTTCTGGGTTGAGCATGTAAGTGAAGAAGGAATGCAAAGCTGCATGTTTGATCGATGATATGGATATCTCTAGACTCATGGTGTATGAAAAATTAGGTGGAGAAAGATAAGTTGAGAGATAGAGAGGAGTACCAATATAAGAGGGCAAAATCAGCAGGTCATTAGTCCAGTCAGAAGAAGGGCACGAATGGAAATAGTTCCTTCTTTAAAAAAGGTCATCTGAACCTGCTTCATCATCATCTAGTGTGTTTGTGCCAAGGAACATAAATGATTAAAGGTTCCTGAACTCCTAGAATTTCAGGGCTCAGGGTTCCCAATGCAAGGCAGTGTAGCACAAGGGTCTACTTGAAGCCCACCTTGTGCTAAGTGTGGTACTACCCATTAAGGAGAGTTCTGTGATGGCATAAGTGGGTGTTTAAGATGTGGTAAGATGGATCAATTTCTGAGAGACTGCCCTATGGGAAAGTTAGGTAATTGGGGCTATAGTGTCCAATCTTCTTCAGCAGCTCCGTCAGGTAGAGTTACCCAAATGGGTGCTACTTTAGGAACAAGTGGGGGTACAAATTGTCTGTATGCTATGTCTAGTCTCCAAGATCAGGAGAACTCACCAGATGTTGTCACTAGTATACTTAAAGTCTTTTCATTTGATGTTTATGCTTACTTGATGTAGGTGCAAGTTTGCCTTTTGTGACTCCTTCTGTAGCCATGAGGTTTAAGACTCATCCCGAATGACTTTTTGAGCCTTTCAGTGTCTCTTCATCTATTGGTCAGTCTATTCTAGGATAAAGAGTCTATCAAAATTGTACAATCTCCATCTATCATGAAGTCACCATGTCAGATTTAGTTGAATTAGACATGGTAGATTTTGATGTCATTCTAGGCATGGACTGGCTTTATGCTTGTTATACGTGAGTGTATTGTAGAACTCGAGTAGTCAAGTTTTAGTTTCCTAATGAGTCAGTCTTAGAGTGGAAAGGTAACCCAAAAGTGCCTAAGAGTCGTCTCATATCAAACCTTAAGGGGAGAAAGTTAGTCTCCAAGGGGCGCATCTATCACTTGGTCAAAATTAATGACTCTAGTGTTGAGACACCACCCTTTCAGTCAGTTCCAGTTGTAAGTGAATTCCCAGAAGTCTTTCCCAATGATCTTCTCGGAGTATATCATGAAAGGGAGATAAAAATTTTAATTGACGTCCTTCTAGATACCCAACCTATCACTCTTCTACCATAAGAAAGGCTCCAGTTGAGTTAAAAATATAGTTGAAAGATCTTCATGATAAGGGTTTCATCTTACCATATGTCTCACCTTGAGGTGATCTGATTTTTTTTATGCGAAAGAAAGATAATTCCTTTAGGATGTGTATTGATTACCATCATCGGAACAACGTCACCATAAAAAATAATTACCCTCTCCCAGAATCGATGACATGTTAAACCAAATTTAGGGTGCCACTTGTTTCTCTAAGATAGACCTCAAATCTGGCTATCAAAAGTTGAAAATGAGAGAAAGTGATATCCCGATAACAACTTTCAGAACCCTTTATGGGCATTACAAGTTCCTTGTTATGTCCTTTGGTTTGACTAAAGTTGATGTAGAATTCACGAATCTCATGAACAGAATATTTAGGAATTTATTGGATATGTTTGTTATCATCTTCATCGATGACATCCTTATATACTGAATGAATGAGGAGGATCATGTCAGTCATCTCAAAATAGTCCTCCAAGCTCTCAAGGATTGGGAGTTATTTGCCAAGTTTTTGAAGTGTGAGTTTTGACTTGAATCAGTGGCGTTCTTAGGCCACATTGTTTCAGGTGAAGGTATTTGAGTCGACACTCAGAAAATTGAGGCAGTGCAGAATTGGACCAGATTCACATCCCAACTGACATAAAGAGTTTCTTGGGTTTGGCAGGTTACTATAAAATCTTCGTTGAGGGGTTCTCATATTTTTCATCCCCGTTGACTAAGTTGACCCAGCAGAAGGCTAAGTTTTAATGGTCTTAGGCTTGTGATAAAAGCTTTAGTAAATGAAAACATGATTGACTAGTGCTTTAGTGATGACCGTACTAGAGGGTACAAAAGGTTTTGTGGTCTATTGTGATTCATCAAGAGTTGAAATAGGTTGTGTATTGATGCAGAATCGTAAGGTTATAGCTTATGCCTTTGGATAACTTAAAATCCATAACAGACATTATCCGACCCATGATCTCGAGTTTGAGGAAGTGGAGTTTACTCTCAAAATATGACGTCACTATCTCTATGGTGTGCATGTAGATGTGTTCTAACCATAAGAGCCTTAAGTAGAGAAGGTAGCTAGAGTTAATTAAGGATTATGATATAAATATTCTCTACCACCCAGGTATGGATAATGTTGTGGTTGATGCACATAGCAGGTTGTCCATGAAAAGTACAGTTCATACTGAGGAAGGGAAGAAAGAGTTGGCAACGAAATTTGATAGAATTGCATGTTTGGGAGTCTGTTTGTTAGACCCTAGTGAAGGTGAAGTTGTGGTTATGAATAAGGCTTAATCATCATTGGTAGTGGAAGTGAAAGAGAAGCAAGAGAAATACTCCATTCTATTTGAGTTAAAGGCAAATGTTGATAAGCTGAAGGTGATGTCTATTGAACAAGGGGGAGATGGTGTGTTGAGTTATCAGGGTAGGTTGTGTGTTCCAAAGGTGGATGATCTCAAAGAAAGGAGCATGGCAGAAGCTCACAGTTCCAAGGATTCAATTAATCCAGGTTCTACAAAGATGTACCACGACTTGAGAGAAGTCTAATGGTGAAGTGGTATGTAGATGTGTATTGATGATTTTATTGCTAAATGGATGAATTGATTACAAGTCAAAGTTGAGAACTAGAGATCTTGTGGTGTGTCTTAGAACATAGCCCTTCCAAAATGGAAGTGGGAAATTATTAATCTGGACTTTATTATTGGCTTACCACGATGTCGCAGATAATATGACTTGAATTGGGTTATTGTGGATCAGATGACTAAATTAGCCCATTTCTTTCTAGTAAAGAGTACAGATTCAGCAGTGGACTATGCCATATTATGCCACGAAGAGGTAGTCCGATTTCATGGAGTCCCCTTGTCTATTATTTCATATTGGGCTGCTCAATTCACTATCCAATTTTTGTAGTCGTTTGAGAAAATTTTGGGCTCGAAGGTAAATGTTAGTACCGTTTCATCCTTAGATGGATGGTCAAGAAGAGTGCACAATTCACACCCTAGAGGATATCTTGAGAGCATGTGTCATTGATTTCAAGGGTAACTGGGATGGCCACTTGCCTCTCATAGAGTTTTCTTACAATAACAGTTATCACTCCATTTTCCAGATGACTTCTTATGAGGCTCTTTATGGGTGAAGATGTAGATCTTCTATTAGTTGATTTGAAGTTGGTGAAGCTGAGTTGTTATGGCCGGACATTGTTCATAAAGCCATAGAGAAGGTGAAAATCATCCAAGAGATGCTAGAAAGAGCGTAGTGTCATTAGAAGTCCTATAGCGATGCTAGAAGAAGAGATTAAGAGTTTCATGTAGATTACTGGGTCTATCTGAAGTTTTCACTCATAAAGTGTGCTATAAGATTTTGTAAGAAATGGAAGCTCGGTCCCAGATATATTAGCCCCTCAATGATTTCA
Source organism: Solanum etuberosum (assembly GCA_029582245.1). Taxonomy (NCBI): domain Eukaryota; kingdom Viridiplantae; phylum Streptophyta; class Magnoliopsida; order Solanales; family Solanaceae; genus Solanum; species Solanum etuberosum. The sequence continues at coordinate 98,773 of JAJONR010001078.1, read as the reverse complement.
ATGAGGATTTGCAATACGGCTTATTAGTTGGAGATACCATTAGAGTTAGGGACTGTCCATCCGATATTTCATATATACATGCTTAAGAAGTGCCTAGGCGATCCTTCACTCATTGCACCAAAAGAGTGATGGTGTGAAAGACAACCTGTCCTATGAAAAAGTTCGAGTTAAGATCCCTTATTTTCAGATACACAAGTTGAGGACCAAAGAAGTTGCATCAGTCAAAGTTCTTTGAAGGAATCAATTTGTTGAAGAGGCTATGTGGAAACCGAACAGTATATGAAATCTAGTTACCCTCATCTCTTCTCCTCTTATTCAGTTTGAGTTCAAGTTATTAACTCTTTGTAAGTACTCATTCAAATTCATTCATTTCCGCCATTCTCATGTTTCTCGTATGAATGCATATTTACGAAATTAGTCCTACTTAGCAAGTTAGTCTGAACTAGTTTTCCCCTTGTTTTAAGAGTGTTGTGTGTTGTTGAAAATTATTGCATTTATGTTGGGTTTCTAGATCTTTCCTTACCCTACTTTCATTCCAAGTTAGTTCTCATTCGAGAACGAATGTTCCCAAGGTAGAGATACGGTAATACCTCAAATATTGGTAAGTGAGTTGGAAGTTGAAAAATTTCACAAAAGTTACTGGTGCCAGTTTAAATGAGACAATCTATGGTACCTAGATGGTGGTTGTAGAAGCTGAGTTGGAAAATTGAAAATGTCCAGATAAGTACCTACAGACCAACAAGATTGTCTGCAAGAAGTTGAACGGGCCGTAGATAAGGGCCTGTAGAAGAGATCCAGATTTAGAAATTTTTTTATGAACCTTGGATCAACAATTGGGAGTAGAGACCATACACAGTCCTACGGCCTGTAGCTCAGGCCTCGTAGAAAGGAGATGGACTTAACATAATTTTTCACCATGAGTGGCACGGAAGGGACCTATGGGTCATAGATCATTCAATGGGTCCTAGACCCTGGCTCGTGGAATTTGGTCTTGAAGTTGTTCTCAAGTAGTTTTCTACGGTTGACCAGTATAGTACGTAGAAGTCTTTAGGGATTGTACATGGTGTTTGTAGAAGTGATCCGACCGTTTTTAAGTGGGGATAGTTAAGTCTTTGGGGATAGTTAAGTCTTTTCTCACTCCTTCTAAGTCTAAACTCCGACATTTTTACAATTAATTAAGATTATCATCAATGTAGTTTGACTTTAAAGCTCTCATAAACACTTCCAAAGATTTAGAGCAAGGATCCAAGTGGAGAAAGCTAGTGTTTTCAAGCATTCCTTCAAGTTCTTCATGCTTCTTGAATAACTTCATTCTTCCAGGTATTTAAGGCTATTCATAGTGTTTGACTAAGATTTTCCTCACGCCCTACATCTAAACTCAGTCAGAAAGAATTAAATTCATTGTTCTATACAAAGTTCGATGAAATTCTAAATCAGGAGATTATGATACTTCATGCATTTAGATCATTGTGTTGTTGTTCATGGTTATATTTTCACATGAACCTAGTTGATGAGATTTTGTTGAAAGTTGTTGTGCAATTATTTCCTTGCATTGATTTTGTAATTTAAAGAGAGTCCATGAGTAATTTTAAAGCATCATTGAGAATAGTTTTAAGGGAACTTTAATGATCCCAAATGTATTATTTTTACATTTAGAAAGGAAGTATTATTTCTAGAAAAGCATAAAGAGTTAAGCATTTCAAACGGATAAAATGAAGTACAATTATCCTTTAAAGAGGGTATTTTGAGGATTAATTCAACCCAATGAGTATTTTTTATGAACATACATATTTATATATTGAGAGTAGTATTGAGCATTGATTTGGAGTAAAAGTTAAGATAACTCAAACTCAATAACCTACACCACCAGTGTGAATAGGATCGTACCTCAAGACGGGCGACTCCTCACATTCCTCAAGAAGGGTTTTATTGGATCCATAAGTTAAAATTATGTTCTATACTCCGACAAGGTATAGGGTGGCTCTGGCAACGTGGGTCAGACTTAGTATCATAACGAGGCTCATAGTGATGGTTGTCGGTTAGAGAAACACCCTAATAAATTAAATTATTTATATTTTATTATTTGCTATCATTGCATCTTATCGTGTAAAGCTTAAATCATTTTTCTTCATGTGAATGCTTTACTTTAGTTGAGTTACATCAGTCATTTAGCTCAGTTATCTACATCATTCAGCTTTATTACATAGCATAAATTCCATGTACTGATGTGATTCAATATTGCATCATTTCATGATGCAAATACATGTATTCAGGATAATAAACATGCACTTCGTTGATATCACATCACTATTTTTAAGCTTTTGGTGAGGCCTCCTTGCTTTTGGAGGACTCCAGTTTTTTATCAGTTTAGTAGTTTGATTATGAATTTTGTGGGTCTTGACCCGACACCTATATTTAAATAGTAGAGGCTTCATAGATAGGTTGATTTAGAGAGTCTTTCAGTATTCTATTTTAGATATTTTCATACCTTTTATCATTTATATCCAATATTTTTAGACAACTTTAAGATTCCATAAATTGTTTTAAATGCTTTTCTTCAATTTTAAGCTTTTTTGTGCTTGAGTTAGTCTTCCGTTAAGTAGTTAGCCAGAAGAAGAATTTTCTTGGCGACTAGCAATGATTTCTAAGTACCGCCCACGTACAGGGCGTAGGCTCGGGGTGTGACATACATCCAAAAAATGTGGTTGGATATAGGATCTTTTTTTAAGCATAATAAACATAGTTTCTTAGTAGGAAAACTTGCCCACGCTAATATTCTTGATGAGTTTGAGATTTCAACTCATTTGGGCTTTGTTTTGATAGTATAAGTGTCCTCAAATACCTATTTTATGCTCTAAAATGATATTAAAGTATTGATATGCATCTATGAATGCTAAGGATCAAGGCAAGGACAAGACCGGATAAAAAAAGAACTAAAAAGCTGAAGAGGTGAAGAAAAATCCATCATGGCGATCGCCAAGACCACTCGGTGCACCACCGAGTGGCTCTTTAACTCGCCCAAAGTTCCAGCATGCCAGCCTTGGGGAAGAACAAAGTAGGCGATAAAAATTGACATTCGGCGGATCGCCGATTGGTTCCGCGACAACAAATTGGATCGCCAATAGTAACAGGATCTGAGATGCTGAAGGCCAATGCAAAATGGCGATGGAAGAGGATAAACGGTGGATCGCTGACCTGTTTGGTGAAGTCCGACTTATCTCACCCAATGGCTGGTTAGGCTAAAAATTGGGCAACTATAAATTGAAATTTGAAACAAAGATTTAGTATCATGCGATCATTCAGTAGAGTTTTCTTCTAGTTTTTGAGTTCCATTGGAGACTTTGAAGCTTTTGAGGCTCAAACTTGAATATTTGCAAATGGGTTTTTGAAATTACTCAATTTTGACCATTGTAAAGACTTGAGAACGTTTACCCAGATCATGGTTAATGTATTTGGTAAGCGTTTCTCTATTTTTATGATGTGTAGCTAAAACCCCAATTCTTGGGGTGTGATCATGTGTTTATTTGTCTAATTATCTTATGGGTATTGTTGTTTGATGATGAAATTGTTGTTTTAATATGGATTTAATCAATAGCTGAGTTTTAATCCATGAATTGTAGTTGTAAATGCAATTCTAATTTTGATTTCTTGACTTACTTGAGAGAGACGTTTTGGAACCAAAGCTTTTGATTAATGATCTGTGGGTATTAGGTCGATACGGGTTCAACACAAGAGAGTTAATCCTAAACCTAATCCTACCCATCTAGCTCGAGAGAGTGGATGCATTAAGGTTTTGGGCTAGTTATCTTGTTAAGCTTGTTGATGTGCTAAAGAAATCACCTGAACTGTAATAGTTGTTCAAGAGAAATTTATTGCATTTAAAGTCCAGCCTACCCACAATATTTCACCTGAACTGTAATAGTTGTTCGAGAGAAAATTATTGCATTTAAAGTCCAGCCTACCCATAATATTTCAGCATGTTATTGTTAAATTTCAATTACCCATATAGCGTAATTAGCTAATAAGCGATCACATCCCGAGAATTACCCATATATTGTTACTTTCCCTTGTTTTGCTTGAGCTTTAGCTGATAGTTAACAATCCAAAATCCCCCATCTGACATTTGTTGTCACCCCTTAGACTTGTTTACATGTCTTTTCGATAAATTTTATTCCTATAGCCGAATAAACCACTTTATAACTTCATAACTGAATTTTAGACATGTACCACTCCCTATGGCTTCGACCCCAACTCTTCGTTGGGTTTTATACTTACTAACGATCATTTACACCTAGAAACAGATAAGGTGTACTTGAGATGTTCTATCAAAATGGCACCGCTACCGGGGAGTGGGGTTGTTTAGAATTCTATTATTGAAGTTGAATTGTGATATTTTTGTGTTATAGTTAAACCGACTTACTTTGGTTTTTTTTTGTGTTGCTTATTGTGAACAGAGGAAGAGATGAGCATAAATGGGAGTAATGGTAGTCAAGTGGGCCACCAAGACGATATTGGAAATCTGAATGATGTAAATGACCCAATTCAATTGGGTGGAGTTGGTACAATACGTCTACCTCCAGTTGAAGGGAACGCTGTTTTTCACATCACTAGCACAATGCTTCATCTCCTACAATTGAAAGCATTATACAGAGGGCTGGCTCACGAAGACCCCCATGGGCATATTCCGAACTTTGTGGATGTTTGTAGTTCGTTCTCATTCAAGAACATATCACAAGAATCAGTCTGTCTTAGGTTATATCCATTCTCTTTTATGGGTGAAGCTACCAAATGGTTATCTGAGTTACCTAGGGACTCCATCACCTCTTGGGATGAGCTTACCATAGTGTTCCATGTGAGATTCTTTCCCCATCGAAGATTATGACGCTCAAAGACAGATATCTTGGCGAAAAATGTGATGGGTAGTGGTGAAAAGAGTGTTAATGTTGTGGGTGTTTGTGGAGTAAGCCCCGATGAAGCACATTATGAAGTGTTGTACAATGAGGAAGTGAACTTCCTTGCAAATCAAAGAGGAGGATTTCGCTAAAACTACCCAAGGCTAGGTGCAAATCCAGGTTGGAATAGAGATGAGGGATGGAGAGATCGTGAAAGAGAATGGCGTGATCGTAATGCCACGTGGAAGGAAAGAGATGGTGACAAGGATAGGTACATCCCACCTCATGAGCGTCACAAGCCTAAGGAAGAAAGGGCTGACTTAGAGAATGTCCGAACGGAAGACATGCTCTCACGCATTCTCAACAAGGTCGAAGGTTTAGAAAATGTGTTAAAAGAGTTGAAGGAGGACGTCTCAACTCTCAATCAGACGGTGACTTCTCACTCAATCTCTATCAAGCAGCTGGAAACTCAAATGGGTCAAATCTCAACCTATCTAAATACAAGGCCAAAATGAGGGTTGCCTAGTGATACAATGGAAAACCCCAAAAATGAAACTTAAATTGGTATTTTCATCTTGCCACGATGTTAAATAAGGCGCTTCTTGGGAGGCAACCCAAGTCTTTGATGTTTTAAAATTTTGATTTTGAATAGCGGAATTTGATTTTGCAAGTTGAAAAATTGAAATGTTGGAAAATGGGCAACTTGGCGAACCAAGAGTCCAGTGGGCGACACGCCGAACAGGTCGGCGTACCTGACTTGAACAGCCGTTGGAACCAACCAGCATAATGGGGAACTCTGTAAAACTCAGCGAGCTAAAAATCCGGTCGGTGATTCGCCGAACAGGTTGGAGAGCCCAATTTGGACTGTCACTAGAGACACCCAAATGACTGAAGGTCCTGTAAAAGTTGGTGGGATAAAGTACCACTTAGCGGACCGCCGAGTGGTTCAGCGGGCACGACATATATCGTCAAATGGAGCGCAAACGGAAAGGTTTTAAAGGCCAAACAGTTTAAAATTTCAAAATCCTTCATTTATCCCATTTTTAACTCCCGTGCTGTGACAACCTAAATTAGATCTTTCATATTTTCCTATTTTTACTCTTGCATCTGTGGGATCTTTGCTCGGATTACTTTTGGACTCTTTGTCGCCTAGCTTTTCAAACATATTTCGGCATAAAGGTTGGTTTTCTGAACCCCAAATTCTATATGTGGTTGAAATAGAGTGTAATTGGTAAATTGTTGTTGAATATTGTTGGGTAGTATGAGGTTATCATTGTTAACTGTTGGATTGCCCGTAATGAATTGAATTTGTTCCTAATTGAGTGTAAATTATTTATTCCCGTGTTGTGCTTGTCTAAAATCGAGTCTAAATTATTGGGTTGTGTTGAAATTGTGTTGGGTCTAGCGAGGTGAAGTCTGATTAACCCCAGATTGTGCTAAATGTCATATTTTTCCCAATGATGGAGCGGTTGACGTCATTCTTAAGGGGAAAGGACATCAAATGGCCAATTTTGGCAAAATTGGGGGAAGTCTGAGTACCCCAAGGGAATGGGTAGTATGGGTTTGACCTTAATTTCATAGTGTAGGTGTTTAATTTTGATTTCGGGGGCTACGGGCTTGATTTTGAAATGATGGGTGAAAAACTGGCACGTTGGGCCGTTAGGTGAGCTGAGTCAAGCTCGCCGAGTGGTTCGGCAGTTCGCCAAACACCCCCCAGATTTGCCCTTAATTTCCTTAAATTGGTGAATTTGAGTCTGTAACTTTCGGTGATACGCATGTGCTCACCTAGTTCACTGGGTGACTCGCCGAAAGTCCTTCTTGATCGCCCTTCTGCGCCCCTAATCCTTAAAATACACTGTAACTTTCGGTGGAATACTTTTTAGTTCACCGATTGGTGTCGGCGATCCGCTGAAAGCCCCTGGACATCGCCGACCGGTGATGATTCCTAGATTTGGACTCATTTAGGGTTTTGTTTTGGTAGATTTAGTGTCCTCAAATGCCTAATTTATGCTATAAACTGATGTTAATGCCTTGATTTTCAGGTATATGGATTGAGGAGAAAAGCAAGGAAACTAACAGGCAAAAAGGAACAAAACAAGCTGAGGAAATGAAGAAGGGCGGACCGGAAGATCGCCAAGAGTACTCGGCGTGTTGCTGAGTAGCTAATCTCACCGCCTAAAGTTCCAGTGTGCCAAGCCCTGAAGGAAGAAACCAAGTTGGCAACGAAAAGAGAAGTCGGTGAGTCGTCTAGCAGTTCCTTGATGCAAAGAGCGATCGCCCAAAGTTACAGGACTTGAGGATGCTTAGTACCAAGACAAAAAGGCGATGGAAAAGATCAATGGGAGGCTCACCGAGTGGTTCGGTGAGCTCGACATACTCCGTCAAATGGCCCTTCGTGGCTTATTTTCGGTGACTATAAATTAGTTTTAAACAGTTAATTTAGGATCAGATTTTATAGACTTTGAGAATCCAATTTAGTCTAGAATAGTTTTCTCTTTAGTTTCTGAGTACACTTGATGATTTTGAGACTTAATTTGTAGATTTTGCAAGTGGGTTTCGAATTTTCTTCGAATTGGAGCATTGTAAAGCTTAAATTCCTCTTACCCAGTTGATGGCAAATTGATTTGGTAACAGTTTTTATCTTTTTATGATGTTCGGCTATAACACCAATTCTTGGGGTGTGATCATGTGATTATGGGTTGAATTAGTGTATGTGTATTGTTAATTTCTAGTTTAAATGCTATACTGAAGTGGGTTTAATCATTAATTATGGTTTAATTTATGAATTGTAGTTGCAAATGCAGTTCTATTTTAGTGTTCTTAGCTTTCTCGAGAGAGAGGTTTTAGAACTAAGATTATTGATTAATGATTTGTATGTATTGGGTTGATTTGGGTTCAGCTCGAGAGAGTGAATCTTAAACCCAGTCCTACCCATCTTGCTCGAGAGAGAAGATGCATTAAGGTTATGGGTTGTTCTTAATTGCTATGCTTGTTGATGTTCGAGTGAAATCACTTGAAGCGGAATAGTTGTTCAAGAGAAAGCTATTTCAATTATAGTCTAGCCTATCCACTGATATTTAGCTAATTTCTAGTATTTTCAATTATCCATATATAAAATTTGCCTATAATAGATCACATCCCGATAATTTCCCTCTTTATTGTTATCTCTTTACTATTTGACCGCGTTGTAGTTGATAATTGCAAACCAAAACCCCCCCGTTTGACATTCGTGTCACCCCTTTTATTTATTTTATTTCTTTTTCGATAATTTCTATTCATATGGCTGATTAGACCACATTCGTACTTCTTGATTGAATTTGAACACATACCGCTCCCTGTGGGATTCGACCCCAACTCATTTGTTGGGTTTTATACTGCTGAACGATCGTTTACACCTAAAATTTGATGAGGTGTACCTGAAACGTTAATCAAAATGGTGCCACTTCCGGGGAGTGGTGTTGTTTTAAATTATTTTATTGAAGTTGAATTGTGATATTTTTGGCTGTAGTTGAATAAACTTATTTTGGTTTTGTGTTGTTTTTGTTGAAATAAAGAGGAGATGAGTGTCAACGGAAGTAATGGTAGCCAAGTAGGCCACCAATACGACATTGGGAACCTCAATGACCCAAACCAAGCGGGTGGTGTTGGTTCCATTCGTTTACCTCCAGCCGAAGGAAATGTTGTTTTTCACATAACAAGCACATTGCTTCAGCTCCTCCAATTGAAAGGACTATTTGGGGGGCTGGCTTATGAGGATCCCAATGAGCATATAAGGAAATTCGTGGATGTTTGTGGGCCATTCTCATTTAAGAACATATCGCAAGAATCGGTCCGTCTCAGGTTGTTCCCGTTCTCTTTGATAGGTGAAGCGACTAAATGGTTGGCTGAGTTACCAAGGGACTCTATCACCTCTTGGGATGAGCGGACCACAGGATTTCTAGTGAGATTCTTTCCCCCATCGAAGATGATGACTCTAAGGGATGGTATTCAAGGGTTCAAATGCTTGGAAGGCGAGCCAATCCATGATACATGGCTAAGATTTAAGAAGCTGGTGCGTCAGTGCCCAACTCATGGACTTCCAGATAATGTGCTACTGCAATATTTCTATGGAAGCCTTGATTCGGTAAACAAAGGGGTGGCTGACCAACTTTCTCCTGGTGGCATAAAGCAATAGCCCTACGCAATAGCTTGCCAACTCCTTGATTGCATGACCAAGATCAACAGGGCATGGTACACTCAAGAAGACCAAGTCTCTCATCTCACTTATAAATTGACAAAAGAACAGATCGAAAAAGATCAAGAGAGAGACCAGAACATGGCTAAAATGATGACACAGCTGGATATCTTGGCTAAGAACGTCATAGGTGCTGGTTCAAAGAGTGTTAATGTTGTGGGTATTGGTGGAGTGAACCCCGATGATGCAAGGTTTGAAGTGCTTTACAATGAGGAAGTGAACTTCCTAGCCAACCAAGAAGGAGGTTATCATGCTAACTACCTAAGGCCGGGTGGAAACCAAGGATGGAATAGAGATGAGGGATGGAGAGACCGTGACAGAGAATAGAGTGATCGTAACGCCACTTGGAAGGATAGAGAGGGGGAGAAGGATAGGTATGTTCCTCCCCATGAGCGTCAAAAGCCCAAAGATTCCGAGGGTGGCCGGACTGAAGATATGCTCTCACGCATTCTCACCAAAGTAGAAGGGTCCAAAAAAGTGTTGAAAGAGATGAAAAAGGATGTTTCAACTCTCAACCAGACGGTGACGTCTCACTCTGTCTCTATTAAACAGCTGGATACCCAAATGGGTCAAATTTCTTCGCATTTGAATCCAAGACAACAAGGGGTGTTGCCTAGTGATACAATGGCAAACCCCAAAAATGAAGTTGATTTGATATCCTCGTCCTGCCATGACGTTAAATAAGGCGCTTCTTGGGAGGCAACCCAAGTTTTTAATGCTTTAAGTTTGATTTTGAATAATAGGTGTTGACTGTGCAGGTTGAAAAGTTGAGTGTGTTTTAGAATGTGTAGTTTGGCGAGCCCGACTTGGACCGCTATTGGATCTACAAAACAAGAGGTGGAGGTCTGTAAAACTCGGTAGACTAATTAATTAATTGGCGACTCGCTGAACAGGTCGGCGAGCCCAATTTGGTCCGCTGTTTGGACACCCAAGATAGCTGGTAGTCCTGTAAAACTCGGCGAGGTAATTTACCACTCCGCACATAGCAGAGTGTTTCGGCGTGGATGACTTACACCACCGAAAGGGCCGCAAACTGAATGGTTTTGAAAGGCCAAACGATTTAAAATTTCAAAATCTTTTATACGCACACTCTCACCCGCACTTTAGATTTTCTATATTTTGTTATTGTATTCACTTTGTGTGTGTGATCTCGTTCTATGAATTCGATTTCTTTGCCACCTAGGTTTTCAAATTCTCTATTCGGCACTCAGGTTGGGTTTCCAAACCCCGCACCTATGATCAGTGGTTGAACTCAAATGCTATTGGTAAATTTGTGTTAATGTGTGTTGGGTAATTGTTTAAATCATGTTTTATGTGTTGGATTGCCCGTTTTGTTTTTTGAAATTGTGCCTAAATACTTTAAAAGTTGATTTCCCGAGTTTGATGTGTTAAAATTGATCTTAAATTGTTGGGTGAAGTCTAAGTAACCCCAATTGTGCTAAATGACGTATTTTACCCAATGATGGAGAGTTTGACATCATTCTTAAGGGAATAAGTCATCAAATGGCTAATTTTGGCCAAATCAGGGGAAGTCTAAGTACCCCAGAGGCATGGGTCGATTGGGGGCTACGGGCTAGATTTTAGAAAATAGGGTTGAAAATTGGCACGTTGGGCAGTTAGGCGAGCTGGGTGGAGCTCGCCGAACAGTTCGGTGGTTCGCCAAAGTCCCGCTTTGATCGCCTTTAATTTCTTGAATTGGCTTGGTTGATTCTATAACTTTCGGTGGGACGCCTAAGATCGCCGAGTGAACTCGACGACTCGCTGGAAGGTCCCTTTGATCACCCTTTCTGAGTTCCTAACCCCTAAAATCCACTATAATATTCGGTGGGCTAGTCTAAGCTCGCCTAGTTGTGTCGACGATTCGCCAGAGGGCCCTAGGTATCTCCGACATGCCTTATTTCTAAGAAACTTTTGAGATGGTCCTTTCAGCGACCCCGATCTGGCTCGCCTAAGTGATTCGGCGAGTCTTTCTGCAACTTGAATCTCTGCAATTTTCCTTAATGATTTCTAACATTTTTTGATGTGTTTTCCAGAAATGGTTAGACCCAAAGTACCAGTGCGAGACATGCCGCCCTGCAAGCGGGCGAAAGGGATCATTATAAATGAGGATGCAGTAGTATCCAAAGAAAAAGGCAACCAAACTTCCTACCAAGGGTGGGAATGGCAAAGGAAAGGGAAAGGAGCCCACAATTGAGTTACCAGAGGTCAGTTCCGACAGTGAGGGAGTCTACGCGACTGACCTTACTACATCAAAAAGCGAGGGAGACCACCAGGATTCTTAGGCTACCATCTCTGAGCCTAAGGATGAACAACTTCTTCTTGCCCAGAAAGCAGAACTGCGCTCAAAGGGGCTTCATGATCCGTCTAGGATTTAGGTGCCTCCGGCTAGTCCACCTCCTCTAGCTTCAGTTCAGACTGTGGTCATGGCACAACCTGTACAGGGTCCTCCTCCCCGATCTCTCAACAGACTAAAGGCCGAGAGACTAAGGACTATCATTGAGGAGAAGAGATTGTCCACACATTGTGTGGTAGACAGATATCTGGAGATATTGAGCACCCTGAAATCCCACAAGTTCAAGATTCTTACTAAACCCCGGGTTCCCTACATTCATAATTGGGTCCGGGAGTTCTACTCCACCTACGGTGATTTGGTGCCGTAAGGGAAGAAGAAGGCTGCTACTTTCAAACCATTGGATGTTGTGACTGTCCTGGGGAAGATGGTAAAGTGTGATATTGACAACATAAATGTTGTCTTGGAGTGCATTAATGACATCAATGATGACTACCAGAGCATGATCAATAAAAGAACTCTGGAGGACATGAAAAGTTGGCTGGCTCCTCTCCTTTCTGACGGGACTCCTAGGTGGATTGAGGCCAAGGTGCCCATAGAGAAGAAATATTTAAATATGGTGGCAAGGTACTGGTTTGGATTTTTTAGCAGCACAATCATACCATCCCAGAATGAGTCTATCCTTCGCCACACAAAGGCGGCCTGTCTTGGATCTATCATTTCTAGGAAGAGCCTCAACTTATATATGATCATTGGACAAGAGATGGCCATGAGCGCCAAGCAGCGCCAGACATCTCCTTCATTTCTGGTGTTGATCACCGAGCTATGCAGACGGGCCTGTGTTCCGCATAATGAGAAGGTGGATGTGGCGGTAACCCCTACCTCCTCTACTGATATCCGGCGTATTGAGGCCGAGTATTTGAATGATGAAGATGAGAAGAAGAGGGCATCCCCGGTGGATACATCCTCGGCTGTTGATATTGAGACACTACCTGCAGAGGCAGTATTGCCTACTCCGGCCACTGGGCCTTTAGGTATTCCTAGCCCTGCCCCTTCTATGGCTCTGAGTTCCACTACTGCTACCCTGCCTTCTAGGTTTGCTACTAGTACTGCATCACGACCTCCGCTCACCCAGGCTATGATGCTACGGATGGGGCACCTAGACCATGCTGCTGATGTGCGTGCTTCCAGGCTAGAGGCCACGATTCTTGTGAGGATTGAGAGTGCTCTCACTACTGCATTGACACCTATTAGAGCTGCTATTCATGCCCTCACGACAAGGATTAAGGTATGTGAGAGAGATTAGGGAGCTACGCATAAGGTGACCCCCTTAAAGGCTATGATTGCAGAGTTGAGGAAGGATGTGGACCAGCTGAAGTCCACTGATATGTCTGTGATTTTTGGGACTGTGGAGATCCCTGATGACATGAGCACAGATATTCCAGCTCATTCTGATGTGCCTCCGGCTACCACCGGAGATGAGATTTGAGTTCATGATGCGGCTGTAGAGTCCGTTGCTGAGACTGATGAGGAGCAACTTGGTGTTCAGTATGAGACTGTGTGTGAGGGCCTGATCGAGGTTGAGGAGGCTATGGTACATGCTGTTGTTCAGAACTCTTTGAGAGACACTACCATAGATGGATCTAGTGCAGCCAGAACTGATGTTACTCCGGGCACTGATGCCCAGCCCCAGAGTGTGACCCCGGGCCTGGATATCCCGATAGATGGAGCGACTGTGTATACATGATCATTCTTTACCTCCCCCTCTGTTGTTTTCATTGATTGATGTTATTTTTGTTGCATTGAGGACAATTGCTTTTCTTTTATAGGTGGGGTGAGGTATTTCCATACCTACCTCTTGTGATAACAATTTTTATTTGTATATATTGGGTTTTGTGATCTATAATTGTGTTTTGATTGTGTTTGGATGATGATTCTTGCGGATGTTTGAGCTTGTGGCTCCTTGTTTTGAATGGAAATGGTTTCAACCTATTTTGTTTAAAATAATAATTTGTGCCACCCCTATTGTTTTTGATTGTGGTTGTTCTTGTACAAATTTGAGTATCGGTTATGATCAATAACGATGACTTGAATAGTGTTCTTAATTGAAAGAAATGAATATGCGACTACGATGAGGCCAAATGAAGTTGCATAGACAATGTGTGAACTTTTAGCATCTCGTTGTGACTAGCCGGTTATCAAATGAGTCTCTTATGATGAACATTGCACACTAGCTAGAAAATGTGGATTCTCATTTTATATTGGTGCCAATGCCTTGTGTGATGAGATTACCTTGAACATTGTGTGTGATGACATCTAGAATTTATCCCGTTGGTTCGGTTGAGTAAGTGATGCAAGCACTTGAAATGATCTTAGGCAATAATTTTGAAGAGTTAAACAATTTGACAATATACCTCTTTTGTGGCCAACCTTGTGAGATGTGTGAACCTTGCTTGAACCCTATTGAGCCTTATCCTTTTCTTTGAAGAAACTTTAACAATTGTGATCCCTCTTTATCCATCTACCCATAACTTTCACGAAGTGTGGTTTGTGTGAATAGCCAACTTAGGCCAAAAGCCTTAGTTGGGGGTGTGGTGAAAAGAGAAGGGAACTCAAGAAGTGTGAAAAATCCTCCTTTGAGTAATTATTTTTAAAAAGATGGAACCCCTCCATATAAAAAAAAATAAAAGAAAAGAGAAAAGAAGCAAAAAAAAGAAAGAAAAAATTGTGAAATAAAGTGATGAAAATTGCAAAAGAAATTGGGTATCTCGTGATTCATATGAAGTTGAATAATGGTATGGATTATGAGCATGTTTGAATTGTTAAGGAAAAGGAAGAAAGTTATATTCAGGCCACACTTCATGAAGCTAGAAGCCAATGAGCCTAAATGACCATACCTTGACCTTGGTGATCTTGAGTGAGCTGAAACAAAATGTTGATTGGAAAATAAGGGCAAACCTATGAGTAAAGTCATGCATGTGTTCATCTTTGGGAGTGTGAGAGTCGTATGTGATTCCGGAACTTGAAATTGTTGAGAAATTGTGTGTGAATATGGAATCATCCTTGTTGTGAGGGCATTTGAGTACCTTTGTTGAGCTTGAACTTGCATTAGAAGCAAGTATTATGAACTTGAGCATCTTTGGTAATGGTGAGTCACAATTTGAATCTTTGAGTGCACAATTGATCATTGGGTGAGTAAATTGAACCTTGTTGTGTTCATTCATGTTGAGTCTTATGCAGCACTGTTTGATACATCCTTTTTAAACTGCTGATCTTGAGTTTTACTAGGACAACCAAAAGTTTAAGTTGGGGGTGCTGATGTATCCGAGATTTGGACTCATTTAGGGCTTTGTTTTGGTAGATTTATTGTCTTTAAATGCCTAATTTATGCTATAAAGTGATGTTAATGCCTTGATTTTCAGGTATATTGAATGAGGAGCAAAGCAAGGACATTAACAGGCAAAAAGGAACAAAACAAGCTGAAGAAATGAAGAAGGGCAAGCCTGAAGATCGCCAACAGTACTCGGCGTGTCGCCGAGTGGCTAATCTCACAGCCTAAAGTTCTAGTGTGCCAAGCCTTGAAGGAAGAAATCAAGTCGGCAATGAAAATGAGCATTCGGCGAGTTGCCAAGCAGTTTCGCGAAGCAAAGAGAGATCGCACAAAGTTACAGGACTTGAGGATGCTGAGTGCCGAGACAAAAAGGCGATGGAAGATATCAATGGGCGGTTGGCCGAGTGGTTCGGCGAGCCTGACTTACTCCGCCAAACGGCCCTTAGTGGCTTATGTTCGGTGACTATAGATTAGTTTTAAATAGTTAATTAAGGATCGAATTTTATAGACTTTGAGAATCCAGTTTAGTCTAGAATAGTTTTCTCTTGAGTTTCTGAGTAGACTTGAAGGTTTTGAGATTCAATTTGGAGATTTTGCAAGTAGGTTTCAATTTTTCTTCGAAATGGAGCACTGTAACGCTTAAATTCCTCTTACCCATTTGATGGCTTTTTATCATTTTATGATGTTCGGCTAAAACCCCTTCTTGGGGTGTGATCATTTGATTATGGGTTAAATTAGTGTATGAGTATAGTTAATTACTAGTTTAAATGCTATATTAAAGTGAGTTTAATCATTAATTATGGTTTAATTTATGAATTGTAGTTGCCAATGTAGTTACATTTTAGTGTTCTTCACTTTCTCTAGAGAGAGGTTTTAGAACTAAGATTATTGATTAATGATTTATATGTATTCGGTTGATTTGGGATCAGCTCGAGAGAGTGAATCCTAAACCCAGTCCTACCCATCTTGCTCGAGAGAGAAGTTGCATTAAGGTTATGGGTTGTTCTTAATTGTTATGCTTGTTGATGTTCGAGAGAAATCACTTGAAACGGAATAGCTGTTCGAGAGAAAGGTATTTCAATTATAGTCTTGCCTATCCACTGATATTTAGCTAATTTCTAGTAGTTTCAATTACCCATATATCAAATTTGCTTATAATCGATCACATCCCGAGAATTCCCCTCCTTATTGTTATCTCTTTCCTACTTGACTGCGTTGTAGTTGATAATTGCAAACCAAAACCCCCCATTTGACATTCGTGTCACCCCTTTTATTTATTTTATGCCTTTTTTGATATTTTCTATTTCTATGGCTGATTAGACCACATTCGTACTTCTTAATTGAATTTGAACACGTACTGCTCTCTGTGGGATTCGACCCCAACTCATTTGTTGGGGCTGCTGCCGGGGATCCTTATCAAAGTTGATGAGCCCTAGATTTGGACTCATTTTGGGCTTTATTTTGGTAGATTTAGTGTTCTCAAATGCCTAATATATGCTATAAACTGATGTTAATGCCTTTATTTTCAGGTATATGGATTGAGGAGCAAAGCAAGGACACTAATAGGAAAAAAGGAATAAAATAACCTGATGAAATGAAGAAGGGCAAGCCTGAAGATCGGAAATAGTACTTGGGGTGTCACCGAGTGGCTAATCTCATCGCCTAATGTTCCAGTATGCCAAGCCCTAAAGGAAGAAACCAAGTCGGTGACGAAAAAGAGCAGTCGGTGAGTCACCGTGCAGTTCTAAGATGCAAAGAGAGATCGCCCAAATTTACAGGACTTGAGGATGCTGAGTGCCAAGACAAAAAGGCGATGGAAGAGATTAATAGGCGGCTCGTCTAGTGGTTTGGCGAGCCCGACTTACTCTGCCAAATGGCCCTTCGTGGCTTATTTTCGGCGACTATAAATTAGATTTAAACAGTAAATTTAGTATCAAATTTTATAGACTTTGAGAATCCAATTTAGTCTAGAACAATTTTCTCTTGAGTTTCTTAGTAGACTTGAAGGTTTTGAGACTCAATTTGGACATTTAGCAAGTGTGTTTTAAATTTTCTTCGAATTAGAGAATTGTAAAGCTTAAATTCCTCTTACCCAGTTGATGGCTAATCGATTTGGTAACTGTTTTTATCTTTTTATGATGTTCGGCTAAAACCCCAATTCTTGGGGTGTGATCATGTGATTATGGGTTGAATTAGTGTATGTGTATTGTTAATTACTAGTTTAAATGCTATATTGAAGTGGGTTTAATCATTAATTGTGGTTTAATTTATGAATTGTAGTTGCAAATGCAGTTCTATTTTAGTGTTCTTAGCTTGCTTGAGAGAGAGAAGTTTTAGAAATAAGATTATTGATTAATGATTTGTATGTATTGGGTTAATTTGGATTCTGCTCGAGAGAGTGAATCCTAAACCTAGTCCTACCCTTCTTGCTCGAGAGAGAAGATGCATTAAGGTTACGGGTTGTTCTTAATTGCTATGCTTGTTGATGTTCGAGTGAAATCACTTGAAGCGGAATAGTTGTTCAAGAGAAAGCTATTTCAATTATAGTCTAGTCTATCCACTGATATTTAGCTAATTTCTAGTAGTTTCAATTACCCATATATCGAATTTGCCTATAATCGATCACATCCCTAGAATTCCTCTCATTATTGTTATCTCTTTACTATTTGACCGCGTTGTAGTTGATAATTGCGAACCAAAACCCCCCATTTGACATTTGTGTCACTCATTTTATTTGTTTTATGTCTTTTTTGATAATTTCTATTCCTATGGCTGATTAGACCACATTCGTACTTCTTGATTGAATTTGAACACCGACCGCTCCCTGTGGGATTCAATCCCAACTCATTTGTTGTATTTTATACTGCTTAACGATCGTTTACACCTAGAATTGGATGAGGTGTGCTTGAAATGTTAATCAAAATAAAATAAGAATGGCCTACAAACATCCACGAAGTTCCTTATATGCTCATTGGAATCCTCATGAGCCAGCCCCATGAGTCCTAGATTCGGACTCAATTAGGGATATGGTTTTGTAGATTTAGTGTCCTCAAATGCCTAATTTATGCTATAAACTGATGTTAATGCCCTGATTTTTAGGTATATGGATTGTAGAGCAAAGCAAGGACACTAACAGGCAAAAAGGAACAAAACAAGCTGAAGAAATGAAGAAAGGCGAGCCTGAAGATCGCCAAGAGTACTCGGCATGTCGCTGACTGGCTAATCTCACCGCCTAAAGTTCCAGTGTGCCAAGCCCTGAAGGAAGAAAATAAGTCGGCAACAAAAAAGAGCAGTCGGCGTCCGCAATGCAAAGAGAGATCGCCCAAAGTTACAGAACTTGAGGATGCTGAGTGCCAATACAATAAGGCGATGGAAGAGATCAATAGATGGCTCGCCAAGTGGTTCGGCGAGCCCGACTTACTCCGCCAAACGGCCCTTCGTGGCTTATTTTTGGCGACAATAATTTTTTTTTAAACAGCTAATTTAGGATCGAATTTTACAGACTTTGAGATTCCAATTTAGTCTAGCATAGTTTTTTCTTGAGTTTGTGAATAGACATGAAGGTTTTGAGACTCAATTTAGAGATTTTGCAAGTGGGTTTCGAATTTTCTTCGAATTGGAGCATTGTAAAGCTTAAATTCCTCTTACCGAGTTGATGGCTAATCGATTTGGTAACGGTTTTTATATTTTTATGATGTTCGGCTAAAACCCCAATTTTTGGGATGTGATCATGTGATTATGGGTTGAATTAGTGTATGAGTATTGTTAATTACTAGTTTAAATGTTATATTGAAGTGGGTTTAGTCATTAATTGTGGTTTAATTTATAAATTGTAGTTGCAAATGCAGTTCTATTTTAGTGTTCTTAGCTTGCTTGAGAGAGAGAGGTTTTAAAACTAAGATCATTCATTAATGATTTGTATGTATTGGGTTGATTTGGGTTTAGCTCGAGAGAATGAATCCTAAACCCAGTCCTACCCATCTTGCTCGAGAGAAAAGATGGATTAAGGTTATGGGTTGTTCTTAATTGCTATGCTTGTTGATGTTCTAGAGAAATCACTTGAAGCGGAATAGCTGTTCGAGAGAAAGCTATTTCAATTATAGTCTAGCCTATCCACTGATATTTAGCTAATTTCTAGTAATTTAAATTACCCATATATCGAATTTGCCTATAATCGATCACATCCCGAGAATTCCCCTCCTTATTGTTATCTTTTTACTATTTGACCGTGTTGTAGTTGATAATTGCAAACCAAAACCCCCCATTTGACATTCGTGTTACGCCTTTTATTTATTTTATGTCTTTTTTGATAATTTCTATTCATATGGCTGATTAGACCACATTCGTACTTCTTGATTGAATTTTAACATGTACCTCTCCCTGTGGGATTCTACTCGAACTAATTTGTTGGGTTTTATACTGATTAACAATCGTATACACCTTGAATTGGATGAGCTCCAAATCTCGTCATGATTCGTCTAGGATTCCAGAGCCTACCCCTCCAAGTTCAGCTCCAGTGCCTCCTCCGGCACAGACGGTTGTTCCAGCTCCACCAGTTCAAGCTCCTCTGCCCCGGTCACTCAACCGGTTAAAGGCCGAGGGATTGAGGACCATCTTAGAGGAGAAGACATTGTCCACAGATGGTGTGGTGGACAGGTATCCAACAGTGTGGGACACTCTTAGGTTCCATAGATTTGACATCTTCACTAAGCCCCATGGTCCATACATTCCCACCTGTGTCCAGGAGTTCTACGCAGCCTACATTGACCTTGTGCCTTAGAGGAAGAAGAAGGCTAGTGCCTTAAAGCCGGTGGACTTTGTGATGGTCCGAGGGAAGCAGGTTAAATGCAATAGTGATGATAGAAATGTTGTATTCGACCGAGTCTCCGACTTCATACATGAATACAAGAGTATGATCACGAAAAAGACTCTGGAGGATCTAAAAGGTTGGTTGGCCCCCCCTGATTTCTGACACCACCCCGAGGTGAATTGAGGGCAGAGCGCCGATGGAGAAGAAGGACCTCAATATAGCTACTACATATTGGTTTGGATTCATCAGCAGCACTATCATGCCGTCGCAAAATGAGTCCATTCTCCGCCACCCGAAGGCAGCTTGTCTTGGATCTATTATAGCCAGGAAGAGGCTCAACTTGGGCATGATTATTGAACAAGAGATGAGCATGAGGGCCAAGCAGAGGCAAACCTCACTTCCATTCCCGGTGTTGATCACCGAGGTTTGTAGATGGGCCCATGTCCCGAAAGATAACAAGACAGATATGGAGGCGACACCTACCTCCTCCACTGACATCTGGTGCATTGAGGCTGACTACCATAGAGATGAGGCTAACAGGAGGAGGGCAGCCCCTGTGGACACCTCCCCGGAGGTTGATATTGACACACTACCTGCAGAGGCAGTCTTTCCTACTCAGGCCACCAGGCCTTCAAGTACTTCAAGCTCCACTCCTTCTGATACTCCGGATACTTCTGCTGCTCCCCTTGCCTCTAGATCTGCTGCTGGCCATTCTGTTTCTAGGCCTCTGATCACCGAGTCGATGCTGTATAAGATGGGGCATTTGGCCTAATCCACCGATGTGCGTGCCTCCTAGTTAGAGGCCGTTGTTCCTGGGATGAATGAGAGAGCCATTACTATTGCATTGACACCTCTCAGGGCTTTAATTGATGCCCTAACGAAGAGAGTATAGGTATGTGAGAGAGGACAGGGTGCTACTGAGGAGGTGACGACCTTGATGGCTGATATTATTAGGTTGAGGAAGGATGTGGACCAACTGAAGTTCACCGATTTTACCTCGCTTTTTGGGATGGTGGAGATCCCAGAGGACCCGAGTTCAGATATTCCAGCCTGTTCGGATGTGCCTCCAGCTACTACGACTGAAGATGAGATTAGAGCTGCTGAGTATGAGACTGAGACTGATGAGGAGAAGCTCAGTGATCAAGAGAAGGCTGTTTATGAGGACTTGGTTGACCTGGAGGGTTCCATGTACGAGACAGCTAGACAGGCCTCTCTGAGAGATACTTGGATGGTGGGCTCCAACGGAGCCAAGGATGCAGACTTCACCCCAGGCCTAGGCTGGTAGGATGATTATTCTTACCTCCCTCTCTGTTGTATTTTATTGATTGTTGGCTTTTAGTTGCATTTGAGGACAACTGCATATTTTGTTGGGTGGGGTGAGGTAAGGTATTTCCATACCTACCTCCTGTGACTATTTTGTGATTATTGGTCTTATTTGGTTATATATATCTTGGTTTTTCTATCGCGGATGTTTTGGCTTGTGGCCCATTCTTTTGAACCAAATTTTAAAATTTTGCTACCTCTATTATGTGTGATTGTGGTTGTTCTTGTGCAAATTTGAGTGTCCGTTATGGTCAATACCGATGACTTTGATAGTGCTCTTAATCAAACAAAATGAATATGCGGCTACGATGAGGCAAACAAAGTTATATATGCAATATGTAAACTTTTAGCATCTTGTTGTGACTAGCCGGTTGTCGAATGAGTCTCTTGTGATGAACATTGCACGCTAGCTAGAAAGTGTGGAGTCTTGTTTGATAATTGTATCAATGTCTTTTTCGGTGAGATTACCTTGAACATTGTGCATGATGATAACTAGAATTTGCCCCGTTGGTCCGGTTGACTGAGTGATGCAAGCAATAGACATGATCTTAGGCAAAAAGTTTGAAGAGTGAGCCTATTTGACTACATACCTCTTTGTGGCCAACCTTGTGTGAAGTGTGAACCTTGCTTGGACCCTTTTGAGCCTTACCCCTTTTCTTGTAAGAAACTTGAATAATTGTGACCTCTCTTTATCCCTTCACCCATAAATTTCATGAAGTATGGTTTGTTTGAATAGCTAACTTAGACCAAATGCCTAAGTTGGGGGTGTGGTGAAAGAAAAGGAAAGTCAAGAAGTGAGAAATATTCCCCCTATTTGGACTGTTTGGAAAAATAATGGAACCCCTCCATATATAAAAAAAAAGAGAAAAGAGAAAAAGAAATGAAAAAGAAGAAGGAAAAGAAAAGACTGAAAAAGAGAAAAAGTTGTGAAATAGCAAAAGAAATGAGGTATCCGGTGATTCATGTCTAGTTTTATAATGGGTTGGATTATGATCATGTTTGAATGAGGAAGAAAAGGAGAAAATGATTTTCAAGCCATACTTCATGAAGGTAGAAGCCACTAATCCTAAATTGCCATATCTTCGCACTCAACCTCATTACAAGCCTTAAAAAGACATTTTTGATATTGATTGAGCAGAAACGAATGTTGATTGGAAAATAAAGGCAAGACTATGGGTGGAGTCATGCATGTGTTCATCTTTGTGAGTATGAGAGTTGTATGTGATTCTGGAACTTTAAATTCTAGAGAAATTTTGTGTGAATATGATATCATCTTTGTTGTGAGGGCATTTGAATACCTTTATTGAGCTTGAACTTGCATTTGAAGCAAGCATTGTGAGCTTGAGTACTCTTGATGATGGTGAGTCACAATTTGAAACTTTGAGTGCACAATTTATCATTGTATGAGTAATTTGAACCTTGTTTTGTGCATTTATGTTGAGTCTTATGCAACACTTTTTGCAGACATTCTTGTTGAACTGATTGATCTTGAGTTTTACTTGAGGACAAACAAAAGTTTAAGTTAGGGGTGTTGATGAGTCCGAGATTTCGACTCATTTGGGCTTTGTTTTGATAGTATAAGTGTCCTCAAATGACTATTTTATTCTCTAAAACGATGTTAAAGTGTTGATTTGCAGCTATGAAGGCTAAGGAGCAAGCAAGGACATGACAGGACAAAAAGGTAACTATAAAGCTGAAGAAGTGAAGAAAAAGCAATCCTGGCAATCGCCAAGACCACTCGGCCCACCGCCGAGTGGCTCTTTAGCTCGCCCAAAGTTCCAGCATGCCAGCCCTGGGGAAGAACCAAGTTGGCAACAGAAATGGGCATTCGGCAGATCGCCGATCGGTTCCGCGTCAACAAATTGGATCGCCCAAAGTTACAGGACTTGAGATGCTGAAGGCCAATGCAAAATGGCGATGGAAGAGGAGAAACGACGGATCGCCGACTTTTTCAGCGAAGTACGACTTATCTCACCCAATGGCTGTTTAGGCCCAAAATTGGGCAACTATAAATTAAAATTTGAAATGAAGATTTAGTATCATGCGATCATTCAGTAGAGTTTTCTTCTAGTTTTTGAGTTCCATTGGAGACTTTGAAGATTTTGAGGCTCAAACTTGAAGATTTGCAAGTGGGTTTTTGAAATTACTCAATTTTTACCATTACAAAGACTTGAGAACCTTTACCCAAATCATGGCTTATGTATTTGGTAATCGTTTCTCTATTTTTATGATGTGTAGCTAAAACCCCAATTCTTGGGGTGTGATCATGTGTTTATTTGTCTACTTATCTTATGGGTATTGTTGTTTGATGATGAAAATGTTGTTTTAATGTGGGTTTAACCATTAGCTGAGTTTTAATCCATGAATTGTAGTTGCAAATGTAATTCTAATTTTGAGTTCTTGGCTTGCTTGAGATAGAGGTTTTGGAACCAAAGCTTTTGATTAATGATTTGCGGGTATTGGGTCGATACGGGTTCAGCTCGAGAGAGTGAATCCTAAACCTAATCCTACCAATCTAGCTCGAGGGAGTGGATGCATTAAGGTTGTGGCTGGTTATCTTGTTAAGCTTGTTGATGTTCGAAAGAAATCACCTGGACTATAATAGTTAATTGAGAGAAAATTATTGCATTTAAAGTCCAGCCTACCCACAATATTTTACCTGAACTGTAATAGTTGTTCGAGAGAAATTATTGCATTTAAAGTCCAGCCTACCCACAACATTTCAGCAAGTTATTGTTAAATTTCAATTACCCATATAGCGTAATTAGCTTATAAACAATCACATCCCGAGAATTCCCCCTATATTGTTACTTTCTCTTGTTTTGCTTATGCTGTAGCTGATAGTTAACAATCAAAAATCCCCCATCTGACATTTGTTGTCACCCCTTAGACTTGTTTACATGTCTTTCCGATAAATTTTATTCCTATAGCCGAATAGACCACTTTATAACTTCATAACTGAATTTTAGACACGTACCACTCCCTGTGGGTTCGACCCCAACTCTTCGTTGGGTTTTATATTGGCTAACGATCGTTTACACCTAGAATCGGATGAGGTGTACTTGAGACGTTCTATCAATTCTTCACTCAAAGATTAATTAGGCTATAGCATAAGAATGCAGACCTTTATAGAGATGTTATTCAACAACCACCTAAATATGCCCTTTTTCTCAAGAATACATTATCAATAGGCACAATCAATTAAGGATCATCAACTATTAGAGTCAACGGTGTTGTTGAACAAGTAGAGAAAATATAATGTCTAATTTATATTAAACATAATATGAGTCATATTTCAAAAGGTTCCATCACAGACCCTAGATAAAAATTTAGCTACTCATAATAGTATGACGAAATTCAATAATAGAATTCATAACAATTGAAATTAATTAGAAAGAGGAAAAATGTGAGGTGAATCTATCTCTCATCTCCAAGCATGTTCTTGCCTCCAAATATTGAACGTCCCTTTTCAGAAGTCAGTTACTTGTATATTTATAGGACCTAGATGTGTGGGGAATCAAATAACCTAATCTAAACTCACTAGGATAATTTTCTTGGCTCATCTGAACTCTCACTTCACGAGGATCACAGGTGAGATCTAAAGTATCTCTCGCTTCTAGGCTCGCTTGGTTGTCTCTTGAGGCAAGGATATTAAGTGAATTCAGCCTTGCTCCAATCATCCATCTTTTACTTCAAATCAAAACAATATCACCTTTTTTTATTGGGTTCATCTGACTTACTTCCTACACATATAAAACTCATAATAATCTCAAAACATATGGGACAATGATGTGAGAATACAATTATGATCAAGATATATGAGGTGATAATGTACTAGAAATATCCAATTTTAACTAAATATCAAGCACGCATAACAGTGAGTGTGAAAATGGTAAGATAGTTTCAAATCCTCATTTCACTGCTCCATAGTGATGTGTGTATCATATTTTCACCACTCACCATAACATGTATTATCATAATCACCTTTCATGACTAATTTGATTGTCAGGAAAGGGGAAGACCTACTTGGGGGATGGAGCTATAATTAGGATGAGGATGGTAATTGATGATTTTAGTATATAATCGATAATGAGAAGAAAGAACATATATGTTTTTCATATATTAGAAATTATCAAAGATTTATTTAATTATTAGCAAGTTATATACTTGTTACATCTCCTTGGACTTCCTTTGGTTCTTGATAGATATCAAAAGATCTCTTTATTTAGTTATTGATCTTTGTTTTTTTGATAAAGATATCTCTATTCTCATTTGTTTTTACCTTCTTTTGGCCCATTTTATATTTACCTTTTCTCTTGGACACAATCGTCATATTTCTTATGCTTTGGAAAGTATTTTTTTGTCTTCTCTTCTTATACATTGTGATTATAGTGGTTACTATATATGGTCATTGAATATCAATTTTTTATTTTTCTTTCTATGGACAAGTAAAATATCATCCTTACTAGTTACTTACTTTATTTATAAGTTTTTGGTGATAAAATGAGTCGGATTCGACCTTTATGATTCACAGTAATTAGTGAATCTACTTCTATCATTATTTATCTATCTAGTTTTTTCACAAAGAATAATATTTTTTTTTCTTTTTATTTTCTATGATTCTATTGAGGTGAAATTTAATTTCTTTTAGACCAAAGTAAAGACACAAAATGAATTCAAAATATAAACCTAAATCAATGACAAATGTTTCAACAAACATAAGAGGACAACAAAACAAAACAACAAACATAACACGACAACAAAATAAAACAAACCAACAAACAGAACATGACATTAAAACAAAACAACAAACTAAAGTTGCTTAAGATCTAAAGCCTATGCTCTAAATCAATATTGGTGTTCCCTACCAATTGATTAGGATGGTTGGCAAACAAATTCTGATCTTGAATAAGCAAAGGAGTGGTTGTTGCATGTGCAACAACATGAGGCACCTGAAGCACCATCGCTTGCTGCGGCTGTCACGAAACTGCATGTGGGCGTCTAGGCAGTCTGTGAGACCCGTACACCACTAGATTCCTCCGATGGGGATTGTAAAAGCATCCATTGTCGTGTAACACTGTTGGGGTCGACTTTCGTTTACCCATCTGATGGTAGAGGGCGTGGAGTTCAGTGTATGGACATAAAAATATTTCATGTGGAGCACATCTTATCCAATTGCCCTAATATTTGTGCATATGTTGTTGCCAAGCGACCCCTTGGCTCGAAGTGAACACATCGCGACATGTCGTGCACCTATAACACCAAAGTCCTTCAGGATTTGGTAGATGCCTTGGTGATCAATTTTGTTTGTTAGTGGTGGTTGTTGCATTTTTCCTAAGAGGATTTTTTTTGAAGAATTTGAGAAACATTTTAGTGCGGAACTGAAGAGAAGCCCATTGAAATTTATAAGAGCAGAATTTATGATAAAAGGATTGCAATGGCTGCATGAGAGCATGAAGTTAATTGTATTAATTACAGATAATGGGTAATTCTTGATATTTCATATAAAACAACTCAGTTTTTACCTGTTTTAGATTTCTTAAATCCCAAATGTTATTGTTTCCCGCTTCCTCTTCTTTTTTTCTCTTTTGCTAACTTTTTCACATCAATCTAGTATTTTCATTATCAAAATGTGTGGACAACATTCTATCAGCTGACAACAAACAAGAACAAAAAAACCGCAGATAATAATTTAAAAAAAAAGAAAACTTTATATTAGATTGAACTAGTTCATGCTCAATCATTCAAGAAAAAACTAAAATGGACAACTAAAGAAACAAATTTTATCTGGAGATTTCAATTAGAGGGGGATTATTAGGGTAGAAATTAGGAAATGCAATAGAGGGTCTAAATAGAAAGTTTTTGCTCTCACAAGAGAGCACTAGTCTTTTCTTAGGTTTAAGGGGGGAAAATGGATCAATCTATTTTTAATGTGTTTTCTAATTGAGTTTGGGTATGGACACTTAAATGGGTGAGCAGGAGAAAACTAAATTCGTTGAGAGAATTAATATATCCAATAAAAATGACATGTAATAAGTGATAATACTAATAATATATATTTTTAGAAAGGGTGTTATTTTTAAGGGTAGAAATGGGCTAAACAGGTGGGTTTAGGGGTATTTTAAACCCAATAGGTGAATGAGGGTGTAACATCCCAAAAATTTCTAAGTTAAGACTCGAACCATTCTTCATTTGGGAATAAGATTTTACAAAGTTATTCTAAATTTTTTTAGGTGTTAGGGTCACTAGATGTAGCATCTTGGACTTTGAAAAGAGCTAAAGAGAAGTTCATACGAGTCACCATCAGTATCTAATTTAGGGTCAACTTCAATCGACCATATCATTTAGCACATAAAGAATTAGGTAACCCATGAGCTATCCAATTTATGGTCTTTGAGTCCTCTTTCAAACGCCGCCAAGTTCTCTAAATTTCAAGCTCGTAGTAAAAAGCTATGCCCATTTGAGTGAAACCTCTTTATTTAAGGAATTTCATCCGTTTTAGAAAATGGTATTTTGGTCTTTTCATTTTTCCACTAGGCTTAGCAAGTTTTTCCTCACCCTATTAAGGGTTTAATCAGATGCTAAACCATTCTTTGTCTTTCCTAAACACTTAAAAAAACAAGAGAAGATCTCAAGAGGAGAAAGAGTTAGGTTTTATGCGTTCGTCAAGATCCCGTTGATTTTCAACAAGAACATTGTTCTTTCCAGGTATGTAAGGCTTCTCATAGTGTTGAAATTTTTAGTCCTCACACCATACATCTAATTCATCCGTGAATTCCTCCATGAAACGTTATATTAAGAGATTCTTAAGTAGTTCTTGATTTTTGTTTCATTCTTTAACAATGGAAGTTTTGAGTTTCTTGGGTTGAGGATCTTTAGTATGAGTTGTGAATTTTGAAAGGGATTGTATGAAACTTCTATGATATCGTATTGGGTTTGAGACTCGAGAAGAGTTTAGAAGAAATCACCCAATTCTAGACGAGTTAGCACCCTAAATTGAGTAGAAAAATTCATTGGATTTTCTGGGTAGGGGTGTGGGGTGGCACGCCACCATAGCACTTAGGCCCGAGTTCAGTAGTTCAGGCCTAGGGGAGAAGCACCAGTAGTGCGCCAAGGCCTGACTTCTGAAGTTCATGCCCTGGGGCGACGTGCCACCAGTGCGCCAAGGTCGCCTGGTCCTTTTTCTTTCCGTGCTTCTTTCTGAACGTGTTCCTTTGAATCCTTACTACGTTTTCCTCTTTTTATTAGCTCCTAAAGACTCCATTAATACTTGAGAGATCCTACATATCCTAATCACATATCTTAATTCACATTCCAATCTAAAGTGAGTTGAAGAGAAAAGTACAAGAGCTTTTATTGAGTTGATTTTGAGTTCTAGAGTTCCTGATCCTTTTTGAAACTCTACACCTAATTTTTGAATTGCTATATTTTATGCATTGAGGTTCTTTAGTTGATTTGTTCATTAGTATATTTCAGCATGAACCCTATGAATTGAGTATTCTTCAGATTAGTAGTATCGTTCAGTTTTGAGTTCTTGAGTTTCCTTTATTGACTTTGAGGTTTTTGAGTTGATTCATTCATGTCTATATTTCAGCATGAACTCTATTTTGAGTTATAAATCTTGAGAATCTTCTAAAGACAATATTTGAGTTTGAAACTATGTTTTTATGGAAAGTTTAAAGAGACATTTTGAGTAATGTTTAAGGGAACTATGTGTTTCCAAATGTATCATTTTTACATTGAGAAAAGAGAAACTTTAATTTCTAAAAAGAGTTTATGAGTTCAAGGATATTTTAGAGAAGTTACCTCTTTTAAGAAGTTAGTTTGAGCAATTATTTCAAACTAGAGAAAGATTATGGTTTACTTATTTGAGCATGAGTATATGTTATTGGTGGTAGTATTGAGCACCGATATGGGGATGAGTTCAGACAACTCAATATCCTCATAAACCAAGTATGTCAACATGGGTAAAGGATCATACTTTTAGATGAATACTTAGTGCCTTCGGGCAGATCTTAGTGGATCCACTTAGTTGATGTGTTCTATACCCTGGCGAGGTATAGGAAAATTCTGGCAGCGTGGACGAGAAGCTGTATCATCACATAGCTCATAGTGATTGTTGTCGGTTAGAGAATCTCCCAAATAAGAGTAAAGAGTATTTTGCTGTATTTTTATATACATTATTGAGTTGATATCTGTAATTTATGAAGCTTTAAACATGTAAATATTTTGTTTCTACTCTTGTTAGTTTAGTTATCTATGTTTTCAGTTCTCCTTGTATACTCATACATTCAATGTACTGATGTCATTTGACCTGCATCCTTTGATAATGCAGATACAAGTGTTCAGGATTATTAACAGATGTTTCGTTGAGGTCACTCTATACTCCAGTTAGCTTTTGGAGAGGCTTCTTGTAATGTGGAAGACTTCACATTTACTTTCAGTTCAGTTGTTTTGAGATGTCATGGGTCTTGTCCCGATATCTCTATTTAATAATAGATGTTTCATAGATAGTTATAGTTGAGGAATCTTTTAGTATTTACTTTCTTTTGAGTTTTTTTTAACAAACTATAAGTATTTCTATTAAGTATTTTCTAGACCTTATGAGTTGAGTAATTGAGTTTACTGAATTTAATTCAATTTTAAGCTTATGTATGCATGAGTTAGTGTTCTGCTTATTGTCAGCCAGGATGAGGGTTCACTTGGGAACCAACAATAGTAATCTAGTGCCGGCCACGTCTAAGGTGTAGGGTCAGGTCGTGAGAAACTTGGTATCAGACCACAAAGTTCAAGTTTCCTAGGGTGTCTACGAAGTCATATCTCTAGGATCTTATTTATGGTTGTGAGGGCTCCACTTCAATAAATGAGTGACTACAACCATTTAAGTTAAGTTTTCCTTCTTTCATAATCTAAATCGTGCAGTACAACTGTGTCATAAGGAACTTATTCTAACTCGTATGTTCCTCATATCCATTCGACTACCCCTTATACTTAAGGTAGTAGAAAAGCAAAGCCCGGATCTTTATCAATGAGTTACTTACATCAAAAGTCTTTAAAAATTCATGAGACTGCAGAGGGGAATGAGAGAAGCCCATGAGTAATCTTACGTATTGATATTCGAAAGAATGCACTCTTATTCATATGAATCGTATGCTCGAACTAAAAGCGAGATGTACTCCCAGAGTTTCTTCTCTAAACCTTTGTTTCAGTTGAGACCCTTATGAGGAAGTGTGTTTTAGAGCGTTTGTAGTATTTTCAGCCGAAAAGATTGTATGAGTTTTGATGTTATAATCATTAGTAGTAAGAGTTCCTAGAGTGGGAAAACAACATGCAGAGGTACAAGAATCTAAGAAAGGAAGATAATGATAAGGAAAATTAGGTTGTTTCACCCATAAATTCATTAATGAGGAGTTTTCCTTTATGTGAAGACTAAGGAATAATAATTTTGTATGGAGTTAAATATAAAGGGTAGAGGAATAGTTACTAGTTAGGATGAGTTAGAGTATACTTTAACTAGAAAGGAGCTTATGATTATGTGTCAATGTGTTAGTAACAACCAAGTATAGGTGCTGAATAGAATAGTAGGAGTATTCATGTAAGACCCCATATCCAAAAAAGGGAAAATAAACCATATTTTGGGAAGTTGCAGGTGCCAGCCACGGCGGCCAACCACGGCCCGTGGCTTGAACCACAGACCATAGGTGGGTCCGTGGATTGGTCACCCTGCCAAAGTGATTGAGGTCCAGAACCACGGCTCGACCTACGGACCGTAGGTCAGACCATGGTCCTTGGTTTGATGGCCAAAAATCAAGCCCCAGAAGTCCATCCACTGTCCACCAGGATGGACCGTAGGTCAGACCCCGGTCCATCGATTGGGTCCATCGGTGGCTGCTGTCAGTTATTTTTCAAGGTTAGTTGGGTCTTTTCCTAATTAATTAGTCCCTAAGCTATCTAGTTTTGCCTATGTTTAGGACCCCTATATAAGCCTTTTAACCCCCAAATTCACCATATTTACTTCATTCTTCTAAATTCACAAAACAATCCCAAATTTCTCTCGAAATAATTTTCTCTCTAGAAACTTGAAGAAGAAGAATAAGGATTCATCTAGGGTTTCAAGATAAGGTTTCAACTCCTCCATTGAAGGCTAGAATTTGGAGTTAAGGTATGATAGTTTTTATCCATGGATTCCTTTCATCCATGGATTCCTTTCATCCATGGAGTTCCCAAATTCTCTATTTCTAAAGGTAGAATTCTCCAATTGAGTTAGGGTTTTCTTCCATTAGCATGGGTTGCTTTCATTATTTATTTAAATGATTGAATTATGATCTATTATGAATGAATTGATATATTGTAATGCTTTTATGATGAATTTCCCCATGAACCTATGTAATCCCTATGTTTTGAAGTTGTGAATCATATGATGAGGGATTTTGAGTATAAAGTAAGTGTTTTATGAAATTAAGCATGTATTGCAAGTTTACATGTATTTATGATAAAATCCAAATCTAACCTATTTTTTCTAAGAGTTTATGATTGAAAGTGGGTATTCACCTCAAGAGGTAAATTATGGACTTATGCATTGGTTATGAGATTTATGCTAATGTTTTAAGGGTGCTTTGAGAGTAAAGTACCAATGATGTTGTTGTTGTTGTGTAGTTTACAGGACATTATCATAAACACACCTAGCATGATGTGAAAGGCTTTCTCACATAGAAAGGATTCTTAGGTTGAAAGGCTTTCTCACCTAAATGAATCAAATAGTATGAGTTATCCTATTGAACTATCTTGGATTGGTTGTCCAAGGGCACATTTTCATGAGTATTGAAGTCAAAGTAAGAAATGACTATTCCGTGGGAATTTATGCTTAGCACCAAGTGGATATTTAAAGTGAGATGGACGCTCTCCCATAGTAGAGGCCGGGTTTCCAAAGTGATCTGATGTGATAGAAGCTCCCTCGTAGTAGAGGCCGGGTTTCTAGTAGCAATCTCCTTGTCCCATAAACAATGTGCCCCCATAGGTTGATTAGCTAGTGGATCCACTTAAGCTAGATGTTCATGGTTCTACCTTAGGCAAGTAGAACAACCTTTTTCGGTGTGGGAGACACCGGGTGATCATGTTATATCTCACATGGTCTCATGTCGGTTAAGGATAATTTCCCCACAAGTAATAATGAAATAAGGTTACTTGAAGATTAATATAACATGTTTTCAAAGGTTTTAAAGATTATGTTAGCTTGCATTTACCATGATTTTATGACTTATGTTTTATATAGCATTTATATCATGTTTAGCTTGGTCAAATGCATGTCATGAAATGAAATGTCCCTTTTTGCATGTTTTCAATGTTTTATGCATGGGTATCATACTTGGTACATTGTTTTGTACTAACGCATACTCTTGCCTACATTTTTCCTAAATATAGGGTCCGACATATAGGTTTTCGAGTCTTGTGGCTAGTAGTTATGTTCGTGATTTCCCGAGCTTTGGTGAGTCCTCATGCTTCGAGGACGGAGATATTGTTTTAGTTTCTTTCTTGTATTTCCCTTTTGAACTTGATGTATGGGCTAGGCCCAATTTCCTTCTATTGTATTAGATGGCTATGATGAGACATGAGTTTAGACTTCCGCTTTATGTTTTATAAAATGCTTTAGACTTGGACTATTGTTTTACTCTTATTATTCTAGTTCTTATGTTATGAGAGCTAAGTGGCTTTTATGGATTCCTTTGGGGTTCTATACACCATGTTACATCTAAGGGCCCCTGGGTCGTGACAAACTTTGTATCAAAGCAAAAGGTTTAGAATGACCCTAGGATGTCTCATATGCCACATCTAGTAGAGTCTTGTTTATAAGTGTGATGCGCGCCACATTTATGAATGAGAGGCTACAAGATGAGTAGGATACTCCACTCCTTTCATTACTCTTAAGTCATGCGATAGAGTTTAACTCTATAAAGTCTCTCTCCTAATTCTTATCCTATGTTCTTCAGGATATGGCTACTCGAAGAGCTTATGCTAGAAGGAATGTGAGGGAGAATGAGGAACAAAAAGCTCCTCCCCAAGCTCCTCAAGTTCCAGTCGATCCTTTGGTCGAGCAAGTGTCCAGTGTGGAGTTTAGGACCACTTTCCAAGTGTTGGCTCAAGCGGTGACGGCCCAAGCCAATAGGGAGGTTGTAGTTCCCGGGAACCCAAATGTGGGTACGGCGACTTCAAGAGTGAGCCACTTCACAATGAAGATTCCTCTGAAGTTTTATGGTTCTAAATTTGAGAAAGATTCTCAAGAGTTTATTGATGAGGTCTATAAGGTGTTGATGATCATGGGATTTACGGCAGTAGAAAAAGTGGAGTTGGCCGCTTATCAACTAAAGGGAGTGGATCAAATATGGTATAATCAATTGAAAGAAGGGAGATCGGAAGATGCGGGTCCTCTTGATTGGGAGAAGTTCAAAGCCACTTTTCTTGATAGGTTCTTTCCCCTAGAGATGAGGGAACAAAAGGTCCTTAAGTTCATCAACCTCTAGCAAGGAAGTATGAGTGTGAAGGAGTATGCTCTAAAGTTTAATCAATTGTCTAAATATGCTCCAACAATGGTTGCGGATTCAAGGGCTTGAATGAGTAAGTTCATTTCAGGGGTGTCCAAAACGGTGGTTAAACAATGCCGAAACTCCATGCTCATCCATAACATGGATATCTCTCATCTCATGGTACATACGTATCAAATTGAGGAGCAAAAACATACGGAAAAGTATAGAGAGGTAAAGAGGGTAAAGACCGGTGATGGTAATTTCTCTCATGCTAGGTCCGATGGACAAGGTCGTCCTAGATACCGACAAAAGTTCTCCGGCTGAGATTCCTCTAATGCTCCTCCAATTTTCAACCAAGATAGGGTGTCTAACCCTAAGCCTCAAGGAGGTAATGGTATTGGATCTTCATTGTCTAGGTCTACTTGTACTAAGTGTGGAAGGAAGAACGATGGTAAGTGTCTAGCCGGCACGGATGGTTGTTATGGCTGTGGTAAAAGTGGTCACAATATGAGGGATTGCTTGACGCTTATGGCTAGGGGAGAGAGGGTAAGCAAGCTACTTCTAGTGGTTTGGGTTCCAATGCTCCTAAGCAAAACTGTTTCAATGCACTCCAGACTAGTGGTGAGCGAGAGTGTTCTCCTGATATTGGTTACCGGTACGTTGAAAGTTTTTCAACATGATGTATATGCGTTACTTGATCCCGGTGCTACTTTATCTTTTGTGACACCATATGTGGCTATGATATTTGATGTGTTCCCCGATGTGTTGTTAGAACCTTTTTTTGTCTCTACTTCTGTTGATGATTCTGTGGTGGCTAAGAGGTTCTATAGAAAGTGTGTCATTTCCTTGTCCCATAGAGTTACTCTTGTTGACTTGGTAGAGCTTGATATGTTAGATTTTGATGTTATTTTGGGTATGGATTTGTTGCACTCATGTTATGTTTCTATTAATTGTAGAACTCGTGTAGTCAAGTTTCAGTTTCCAAATGTGCATGTCCTAGAGTGGAAGGGGGGAATTATATGCGTAAGGGTCAGTTCGTCTCTGGTTTAAAAGCTAGAAAGAAGATTTCGAAGGGTTGCGTTTACCATCTAGTTAGGGTGAGGGATGTAGATTCTGAAACGCCTTCTCTTGAGTCGGTCCCCGTTGTAAATGAGTTTCTGGAAGTGTTCCCAGATGACTTACCCAATATTCCTCCCGAGCGGGAAATAGACTTCGGTACTGAACTTCTCCCTGATACACAACCTATTTCAATTCCTCCTTACCATATGGCTCCGACAGAACTTAAGCAGTTGAAAGAACAATTGAAGGATCTGTTAGACAAGGGTTTCATCCGACCGAGTATCTCTCCATGGGGTGCTCCGGTTTTATTCATTAGAAAGAAGGATGGTTCTCTTCGTATGTGTATAGACTATCTCTTCAGTTTAACAAGGTGACTATTAAGAACAAGTATCCTCTTCCAAGGATAGATGACTTATTTGACCAACTTCAAGAGGCAAGTTATTTCTCTAAGATTGATCTCCGATCGGGCTATTACTAATTAAGGGTGAGAGAATATGACATTCCGAAGACAGCTTTTCGAACTCAGTATGGTTAATATAAGTTCCTAGTAATGTCGTTTGGTTTGTCTAATGCTCCAGCGGCATTTATGGACTTGATGAATAGGATGTTTAGGCAATACCTTGACATGTTTGTGATTGTGTTCATCGATGATATTTTGATCCACTCAAGGAGTGAGGATGAGCATATTGATCATTTAAGGACCGTGTTGCAAATTCTTAAGGACCAACAAATTTTTGCAAACTTTAGCAAATGTTAATTTTGGTTGAGATCCGTAGCTTTCCTTGGTCATATTATTTCAATTAAGGGTATTTAGGTAGATCCTAAGAAGACGGATGTGGTCAAGAGTTGGGCTAGACCTCTAACTCCTTCGGATATAAGAAGTTTATTGGGTTTGGCCGGTTATTATAGAAGATTTGTTGAGGGACTTTCCTCCCTCTCCTTTGACGGCTTTGACTCAAAATAAGGCTAAGTTCATATGATCCAAATTGTGTGAAAAGAGTTTTCAAGAGTTGAAAGATAGACTTACTTCTGCTCCGGCGTTGACATTACCGGAAGGGACGGATGATTTTGTGGTTTATTGTGATGCTTCAAGAATTGGGTTAGGGTGTGTGCTCATGCAAAATGGGAAAGTGATTGCCTATGCCTCAAGGCAACTTAAAGTTCATGAGAAGAATTATCCTACCCATGACCTTGAACTAGTAGCGGTAATTATTTCCTGAAAGATTTTGAGGCATTATTTGTATGGTGTGCATGTAGATGTTTTTACCGACGACAAGAGTTTGCAAAATGTGTTCAATCAAAAAGATCTTAATCTCCTCCAAAGAAGGTGGCTTGAGTTATTGAAATATTACAACATGAGTTTTCTTTATCACCCAAGTAAAGCTAATATGATAGCGGATGCTCTTAGTCGATTGTCTATGGGTAGTTTTGCTCATATTGAAGAAGAAAAGAAAGAGTTGGTTCGAGATGTTCATAGATTGGCGCGATAGATGTTCAATTGGTGGACTCCACCAATGGTGGTGTTATGGTTCACAATGGTTCTGAATCATCTTTTGTGGCGGATGTGAAAGCCAAGCAAGGTCTTGACCCAATTTTGGTAGAATTGAAAGAAGCGATGCTTAAGAAATCCGTAGAGGCTTTTTCCCAAGGCGGAGATGGGGTAATTAGATACCAAGGTCGTTTGTGTGTTCCAAATGTTGATGACTTGAGGGAACATATCTTGTCAGAAGCCCATAGTTCACGGTATTCCATTCACTCGGGAGCCGCATGATGTACCGTGATTTACGGGAGGTCTATTGGTGGAATGGGATGAAGAAGGATATTGCGGGATTTGTGGCTAAGCGTCCAAATTGCCAACAACTGAAGGTTGAGCACCAGAAACTGGGAAGTTTGTTCCAAGATATTAGCATTCCTACTTTGAAGTGGGAAGACTTGAATATGGACTTTATTGTTGGTTTTCCTCGCACTCGGTGACAACATGACTCTATTTGGGTGATAGTAGATCAGATGATGAAATCGGCTCATTTCCTTCCCGTCAAGTTTCTTATTCTACGGAGGACCATGTCAAGTTATATTTGAGAGAAATGTTAAGGTTTCATGGAGTGCCTCTATCCATTATTTCCGATCGTGGTACCCAATTCACTTCACAGTTTTGGAAGTCATTCTAAAAGGGTCTTGGCACTAAGGTTATGCTTAGTACGGCCTTTCATCTCCAAACCGATGGGCAAGCGGAGCGTACTATTAAGACTTTGGAAGACATGTTGAGGGCTTGTGTAATTGATTTTAAGGGTAATTGGGATGACCATTTTCCATTGATTGAGTTTGCCTATAATAATAGGTATCACTCGAGTATTGACATGGCACCATTTGAGGCCCTATATGGTAGGAGGTGTAGATCTCCCATTGGTTGGTTTGAGGTGGGTGAAGTTGCCCTAATAGGTCCCGAATTGGTACATGAGGCCATAGAGAAAGTTTGACTTATTAGAGAAATGTTGAAAACGGCTCAAAGTCGGCAAAAGTCATATGCCGATGTGAGAAGAAGGGATCTTGAGTTTGATGTTTATCATTGGGTTTACTTGAAAATATCACCCATGAAGGGTGTAATGAGGTTCCCCGATATGTAGGCCCATATCAGATTTTGAGGCATGTTGTTAAGGTTGCTTATGAGCTAGATTTGCCAAATGAGTTGGCAATGGTGCATCTGGTTTTCCATGTCTCTATGTTGAAGAAATGTGTTGGTGATCCAACGTCCATAGTTTCCTTTGAAGGTTTGGGAGTTGATGAGAGTCTTTCTTATGAGGAAGTCCCTGTTGAGATTTTAGACCGGCAAGTCTAAAAGTTGAGAAATAAAGAAGTAGCTTCCGAGAAAGTGTTGTGGAGGAATCATTTAGTTAAGGGTGCTACTTTGGAGGCCGAGGCCGATATGATGTCCCGATATCCTCATCTTTTTCCTTCTAATCCTACTCTAGCTAGAGGTAATGAGTTCCTCTTGGTTTGACCTTTGTTTTGGGAGTCATGTGTTTTTATGTGTTTCCATGATTTCCTTATGATATGCATGTTCATGAAAACTTGTGTTTTGAAAGAAAATGAGTTTACATGCTTTATTTTTCTCATGTTGTTGTGCATTGAGTATGAGTTGCCTATAGACTTCATGAGTTGAATTGATGAATATGCTTTAGTTATGCTTGTTGAGAATAAATTGCATATGATTTCCATGAGATTGTGTTGAGCACGCTTATAGCTTGGAGAAGCTAGTTCCTCCTTAAACATGAGAAATTTTGAAAATTCATGCATATTGGGTTGTTAGATGTAGTTCCTACTTCCTTATGATGCATTTGAGTATATTGAGCTTCGAGTTGATGTTTCCTCCTTATTTATGTGCATTCCATGCATAATGGGCTGATAGAGTTAGTTTCACCCTTTTATGATGTTTTGAGACCATCCTAGCTTGGAGTAGATAGTTTCTCCTTGGTTTCATGCATTGCATTGTTAGGTTGGGTTGTTAGTTCCTCTCCTAAGCTTTTAGAACAAGTTTGAATCTCATTCGAGGACGAATGGTCCCAAGGGAGAGATATTGTAACACCCCGTATCCAAAAAAGGGAAAATAAACCAGATTTTTGGAAGTTGTAGGTGCCAGCCATGGAGGCAAACCACGGCCCGTGGGTTGAACCACAGACGATAGATGGGTCCATTGATTTGTCACCCTGCCAAAGTGATTGAGGTCCAGAACCACGACTTGACCTACGAACCATAGGTAAGACCACGGTCTGTGGTCAAGGTCTGTGGTTCGATGGCCAAAAATCAAGCCCCAAAAGTCCATCCACGGTCCACCAGGACAGACCGTTGGTCAGACCATGGTTCGTCGACTGGGTCCCTCGGTAGCTGCTGGCAGTTATTTTTCAAGTTTAGTTGGGTCTTTTCCTAATTAATTAGTCCCTAAGCTATGTTGTTTTGCCTATGTTTAGGACCCCTATATAAGTCTTTTAACCCCAAAATTCATCCCATTTACTTCATTCTTCTAAATTCACAAAAGAATCCAAAATTCCTGTCCAAATAATTCTCTCTCTAGAAACTTGAAGAAGAAGAAGAAGGATTCATCTAGGGTTTCAAGTTAAGGTTTCAACTCCTCTATTAAAGGCTAGCATTTGGATTTAAGGTATGATAGTTTTCATCCATGGATTCCTGTCATCCATGGAGTTCCCAAATTCTCTATTTCTAAAGGTAGAGTTCCCTAATTGAGTTAGGGTTTTCTTCAATTAGCATGGGTTCCTTTCATTATTGACTTACATGATTGAATTATGATCTATTAGGCATGAATTGATGAATTACAAAGATTTTATGATGAATTTCCCCATGAACCCATGTAATCCCTATATTTTTAAGTTGTGAATCATATGATGAGGGATTTTGAGTATAAAACAAGTATTTTATGAAATTCAGCATCCATTGCAAGCTTTTCCTGTATTTATGGTGAAATCCATATCTAACGCATGTTTTCTAAGAGTTTATGATTGAAAGTAGGTATTGACCTCAAGAGGTAAATTATGGACTTATGCAATGATTATGATATTTAAGCTAATGTTTTAAAGGTGCTTTGAGAGTAAAGTACCAATGATGATGTTGTTGTTGTGTTGTTGAAAGGAGATTCTCATAAACGTACGTAGCATGATGTGAAAGGTTTTCTCACATAGAAAGGATTCTTAGGTTGAAAGGCTTTCTCACCTAAATGAATCAAAGAGTAAAAGCTATGCTAATGAACTAGCTTGGATTGGTTGTCCAAGGGAACCTTTTCATGAGTAATGAAGTCAAAGTAAGAAATGACTATTTCGTGGGAATTTATGCTTAGCACCGAGTGGATATTGAAAGTGATATGGAAGCTCTCCCATAGTAGAGGCCGGGTTTCCAAAGTGATCTCATCATATGGTAGCTCCCCATTAGTACAGGCCAGATTTCTAGTAGTAATCTCCTTATCCCATAAACTATGTGCCCCCATAGGTTGATTAGCTAGTGGATCCACTTAAGCTAGATGTTCATGGTTCTACCTTAGGCAAGTAGAACAACCTTTTTCGGTGTGGGAGACACCGGGTGATCATGTTATAGCTCATATGGTCTCATATCGGTTAAGGCTAATTTCCCCACAAGTAATAATGAACTAAGGTTACTTCAAGAAGTATCTCACATGTGTTCGAAGGTTTTAAAGATTAAGTTAGCTTGCATTGACCATGATTTTATGACTTATGTTTTATAAAGCTTATATATCATGTTTAGCTTGGTCAAATGCATGTCATGAAATGAAATTTTCCTTTTTGCATGTTTTCAATATTTTATGCATGGCTATCATACTTTGTACATTGTTTTGTACTAACCATACTCTTGCCTACATTTTTCCTAAATGTAGGGTCCGACAGACATGTTTTTGAGTCTCGTGGCTAGTAGTTGATTTCATGATTTCCTGAGCTTTGGTGAGTCCTCCTGCTTTGAGGATGGAGATATTGTTTTAGTTTCTTTCATGTATTTCATTTCTGAACATGATGTATGGGCTAGGCCCAATTTCATTCTATTCTATTAGATGGCTATGATGAGACATGAGTTTAGACTTCTGCTTTTCATTTTATAATATGATTTAGACTTGGACTATTATTTTACTCTTATTGTTCTATTTCATATGTTATGATAGCTAAGTGGCTTGTATAGAGACCTTCGGGATTCTATATGCCATGTAACATCTAGAGGGTACCCCTGGATCGTGACAATTCATGAGGTGAGAGATCTACGACAGGCTTATAATTTAGAAGGGAGAGCCTCATGGTATTCAAAGGGTTATAGAACTAATTAGGTAATGATATAATGAATGGGTAAGTAGTACTTAAGTTATGAAATGGAATGTGGTGGTAAAATGTACGTAGGTAGAACTAAGAGATAAAGATTGACTACTTGTTATGAGGGCTTAGTGGATCAGTCTTTTTTAATTTTATCTAGTAGTCATAAGTTATTATAATAGGTGAGAAATAATATTTATATATGTGTTTGGTACTAGACATTAAGCTTGAAGTTGAGATGGCAACATGAGGGTGATGATGTTAGTTTTGAGATCTGATCTATTAGGTTTGACAAAAGTTGGAGAGGAATTAAGGTTTTATTTGTAATGCGTGTGAATGGTTTAAGTGTGTTATTATTACCCTTGGATGAGAGAAATGAAGTATGACTAAGTTATCAGAATAGCAAGAGTATTAATAGGTGTACCCGAGATTGTATGTAGCCAGACGAGGTCCCAATTATGTTTATAATTTTTCATGTGTGCCTATATAGTATATTTGAGCTGTCAATATGGAATAGGCGGATGTAAGCATTATTTTTCCATAAGAGTTAGATGCAGCGGCCTTATGAACCAATGAGAAGAGGTTAAGAGAAGTATCATAGACAGAGGTCTTCGAAGGAATGTTAGTACTGCATATGGAGAGTTTAGTAGCCATAAGATAAGCCTTTCCCGAGTATTAGAGTAAAGAAAATGTAGACCAGTTTAGAGATGATGAAATATATCCATAGCTTTAAAGTGTCGGCTCCAAACCTAAGGGGGAGATAAAAGATGAGAAACCAAGTCAAGTGTTGAGAATCAGATAGTGTTGTGTTCACAAAGAGTTAGAGTATTATATCAATCAATTCATATTCTAGCATATTCCTCAATATTCAATCATTACAACATCTTGTTGATGCTTGTAATATCAGAATTGTGTCTATGACCTATGCGCATACGCTTCAGAGAGATTCACATATATGCTCAATTTCCAAAATGAGGGGCACAAACTTTAGCCCATTGATCTCAATCATACTCCATAAAGTTATGGATATGAGACTCATGATATGAACCTATTCATATAAGCACTCATGTCTCATAGTACGCTCAGTCTCAAAAAATCATGATTTGATCTTAATGGCTAGCAAAATATTGTTATGTCATGCATATTCTTATATCAGAACTCTCGAATGAATCATGCTTATGAACTTTTGCCCTAAAGATCTTTCAATGATCTTTTTTTTTGTTTTGAGAATCGTGTTATTGATAGAAATTGTGTGATTATAGAGAAGAGGATTGGTATTTCTTATTGTGATAGTGATGGTGTGTTTATTCTATCTAAGGTTATGAATGTGAAGGAAGAAGGAGATTGTCACGCCCCAAGGCTACCCCCTTGACGTAAATACGAGACCTAGGATCACGAGTGCCCCCAAGCTAACCCTGAGCTGACATATCATATGCATACTTAAGAAAATATTATGCGGAAGCATAAGACATGAGGTAAACTAAATGAGTGGGAATACCCAATCTAAGTCTGAATATATAATTACAAGAAAAAAAAAATTGAATGCTGAACTATAACTCAAAAGCTAAAGATGAATCTGTCTATGTCTAAAATAAGCCTCTAACTTACTAAAGATGCTAGGACATGTCCCCAGCTAACTCTAGTAAAAATTGAAACTGAAATAAAAGATTAAATCTGAAAATATGTCTATCATCCTTGAAGAATGAGGTCTCACCACTGAAGCTGCTGAACTGGAGATCGGGAACCGATCTATGCGTGCTCTGCATGTTGAGGACCTGAACCTACATCATGATAAGATGTAGCGTAGAGTGTGCGTCATTACTTAAAAGGTACTGAGCATGCAAGATAGAATAAAGCAGAACAATATATACATAACTGAATAAAGCATACTAATCAATTGTATAAGATGGACATGAAGAATATATTGAACATGAACTAAACTGAATGCAATGACCAAGTACATAACATGCTGTAACTGAATACTGAAATATAACTAGGAACCTGGTCAATGCACTAGAGTCTGACTGTGGGAGCTACTAATAACCGACATAAAATCACGTGAGCTAAACGTGAAGTCTGATGTATATGCCCCATCGAAAGGACCCAATATACCTTGCCAAGGGTATAGAGGCATGACTGGCGTGATCACTAAATGTAATGCTCGCAGAGGGGACTTATAAACCTACAGGGGCATGTAGTTCTGGGACTATGAGGGTGACTTACCTTAATCCAACTCGGTGTTAAGCATAATCCCAATTGAATGTATAAATTACAACATAATTGAAATAAACTTGATAGCTCGAGATTCTAACATGCTAACTGAAGATTTAACATTGTAATAATAATAATGAGACATTCAATATCTAAGGCATGTGTATCTATTTAAACTGGCCTAGCTAGTGTAATTCATGAACTAAACGAATCTACACCACTAGGGTTCTGAATATCATGCAAGGACCTAAGCAACAATATGATAATCTGATTTGGATCATTCTAACATCAAAAACCCAACAATTTCTAACATCCCAAAAAACCCTAGGTCTAGATAATATGAAGGGAATCAAGATTCTGACTGAAATCTAAGGACCTAATGGGTGAAAGGAACCCACTAGTCAAATCCCACATACCTTGTGATGAATTCCACGAAGAAATCTTTCGATTTCGGGGCTGGAACTGAAGAAAACCTGTTGCATTCTTAGAGAGGGCTTGGTTGACTCTTTCACCTTCTTTTCGTTCAACCTGATGAATTTTTTGAAAAATGAGTTGACTAGGGTAAGTTCTAATTAATTTACTAGGCTAAAACTGACTAAACCGACTTAGTTTAGGGGTTAAACGATGTAGTTTAGGGGTCCAACGCATAGGGAAAAGGCCAAATGACCCCTCACTTAAAAGCTGTCAGTGACAACCGACAGACTGACCGACGGGCCGTTGACTGACCCACGGTCCGTCCTGTCAACTGTCGTTGGCTTTCAGAGAAGGAGGTTCTCAAGTCTCAATCCACGGACAAGGATCACGGCCCATGGTCTGACCTATGGTTCGTGGGTCCGGCCGTGGGTCGTGCCTTAGAATATTCTAGCTGAGTTTTTCTGGGGAGGGCTGCATGTGGTCATCCACGGACCCCACCTACGTTCCGTGGGTCACCCTACGGTCCATCGGTGGTGCCCGTCGGTGGCACCTGCAACTTCTTATTTCTGCAAACTAG
The DNA here is from genome assembly GCA_029582245.1 of Solanum etuberosum. Taxonomy (NCBI): domain Eukaryota; kingdom Viridiplantae; phylum Streptophyta; class Magnoliopsida; order Solanales; family Solanaceae; genus Solanum; species Solanum etuberosum. The sequence continues at coordinate 55,292 of JAJONR010001078.1, read as the reverse complement.
TCTTTCTAGAATACGGGGTGTTACATTATCTCCCCATTGGGAACATTCATCCTCGAATGAAGACTAAACTAGGTGTAAAATGGAGGCAAAGAGATGGAAACCCTACCACTAAGTACTGGAAACTGAAATCTGACTGAATTAAGTTCCAAGAACATGCAAATACGCTGAAAATGCAATTATAACTGAAGGAACATGATACTAAGAATGAATCTCTGCATGAGTAAACTGAGAGACCAGAGAGGAATTATTACCTCAAGCTGGAATGGAATCGGAAGGAAAGAGATTAGGATACTTGGCCTTCATGGTTGGTTTTGCTTCGCAAGTAGCTCCCTCTACGGACTGACTCCTCCACAAAACCTTAACTGAAGCGACTTCTTTATTCCTCAACCTATCAACCTGACGATCAAGGATTTCAACTGGCGCCTCTTCATAAGTAAGACTATCCTTTAGAGCCACACTTTCTAACGGTACAATAGATGCTGGATCACCCACACACTTTTTCAATAAGAAAATTTGAAAGACTGGAAGGACTGCTGTTAGTTCTGCTGGCAACTCTAACTCATAAGCCACTTTACCAACCATTTTCAAGATTCTATAAGGACTTACATATCTGGGACTGAGCTTCCCTTTCTTGCCAAATCTCATCACCCCCTTCATAGGTGACACTTTCAGGAAAACCCAATCATCAACCTCAAACTCTAAGTCCCTTTTCCTAACATCTGCATAGGACTTCTGACAACTATGGGCTGTCGTTAGTCTATCTCTAATGAGCTGAACGTTTTCCATAGCCTCATGAACCAAATCTTGTCCTATCAAGGCTGCTTTACGTACCTCAAACCAACCAACTAAAGATCTACATCTACGCCCATAAAGTGACTCATAAGGGGCCATCTGAATACTGGAATGGTAGCTACTATTGTAGGCGAACTCTATAAGAGGAAGGTGATCATCCCAACTGCCCTTGAAATCTATCACACAAGATCTCAACATGTCCTCTAAAGTTTGAATAGTATGCTCTGCCTGTCCATCCGTCTGTGGATGAAACGTTGTCTAAGATTAACCTGGGTACCAAGACCTTTCTGAAATGACTTTCAGAAATGAGAGGTAAACTGAGGACCTCTATCTGAGATGATAGACAAAGGAACCCCATGCAACTAACTATCTCATTAATGTAAAGCTTGGCGTAGTCCTCCGCCAAATCTGTAGTCTTGACAGCTAAAAAGTGAGCGGACTTAGTAACTCTGTCTACTATGACCCAAATGGAATCATGTTGTCTGCGAGTACGAGGTAAACCCGTAATGAAGTCCATGTTGATCACTTCACACTTCCATGTAGGAATGTTAATCTCTTGTGTCATACCTCCTGGTTTCTGATGTTCTACCTTCACCTGCTGACAATTCGGGCACTTAGCTACAAACTCTTCTATATCCCTCTTCATGCCATTCCACCAAAAGACTTCCTGCAGATCACGGTACATCTTAGTGGCACCTTGATGAATAGAATACCTTGAATTATGGGCTTCTGTAAGGATATGTTGTTTCAACTCACCCACTTTAGGAATACATAAACGACCTGGTAGCGAAGCACACCATCTCCCCCTTGGGAGAAAACCTCAACTTTCTACTGGTGAACTGCACCTTTCAACTTAAGAAATAGAGGATCACTGTCTTGTTTCTCCTTAACCTCCGCTACCAATGAAGATTTAGAGCTATTCTGGACTATTACTCCACCATCTGACAAGTCTGTAAGACCAACTCCTAAACGAGCAAGCCGGTGAACATCCTTTGGTAATTCTTTCCTTTCTTCCTCAACATAAGTTACACTACCCATAGATAATCTGCTAAGAGCATTAGCTACTACATTGGCCTTACCAGGATGATAAAGCACATTCATATCATAGTATTTAAGGAAGTCAAGCAATCTCCTCTAGAGAAGATTTAACTCCTTCTGGGTGAGCATATACTGGAGGCTCTTATGATCTGTGAACACATCTACGTGAACACCATACAAGTAATGTCTCCTAATCTTTAGGGCAAATACTACGGCTGCCAGTTCAAGGTCATGAGTCGGGTAGTTTTTCTCATAAACCTTAAGTTGTCTAGAATCATAAGCTATAACCTTACCTCGCCGCATCAACACACATCCTAGGCCGACTCTGGACGCATCACAATAGATCACATAACCGTCTGAACCCTCTGGTAGAGTCAAAACAGGAGGTGTACTCAACCTAGTTTTGAATTCTTCGAAGCTCTTCTAACACTCATTTGACCACTAAAACATAACCTTTTTTCTAAGTCAGCTTAGTAAATAGAGAAGCTATGGATGAAAATCCTTCCAAAAACCTTCTCTAGTAACCAGCCAAACCCAAGAAACTTCTGATATCTGTAGGAGAGGTGGGTCTGGGCCATTGCTTGACTCCCTCAATCATCGGAAAATCCACTCGGATCCCTTTGCTAGACACTATATGACCAAGGAAAGCAACAGATTTCAACCAAAACTCACATTTTCTAAACTTAGCAAATAATTGGAGATCTTTGAGAGTTTGAAGGACAACCCTCAAATGAGTCGCATGTTCTTCCTCATTCCTAGAGTAAATAAGAATATCATCAATAAAGATGATAACGAACAAGTCCAAATACTACTTGAATACCCTGTTCATTAAATCCATAAAAGATGCAGGAGCATTGGTTAGTCCAAATGACATAACTACAAATTCATAATGATCATACCAAGTTCTAAAGGCTGTTTTTGGGATGTCACTATCTCGGACTCTGAGCTGATGATAACCGGATATGAGGTCTATTTTCAAAAAAATTCTAGCACCCTGAAGCTGATCGAACAAGTCATCAATCCTGGGGATATGGTACTTATTCTTAATTGTGACGTTGTTCAACTTCCGATTGTCAATGCATATCCTAAGAGAGCCATCTTTCTTCTTCACGAATAACACTGCGCACCCCATGGCGAAATACTAGGTCTGATGAAGCCCTTATCTAGAAGGTCTTTCAACTACTCTTTTAATTCCTTAAGCTCATCTGGAGCCATGTTGTAAAGAGGAACATAAATAGGCTGGGTAATCAATTCTGAATTCTATTTCACTTTCGGGAGGAATTCCAGGAAGATCTTCCAGAAATACTTCTGGAAACTCACTGACTACATAAACTGACTCAAGAGTTGGGGTTTCAGAGTTAGAATCCTTAACCCAAACTAAATAATAGATATACCCCTTGGAAATCATCTTTCAGGCCTTAAGGTAGGAAATGAATCGACCCATAGACACTGAGCTACTACCCTTCCATTCTAAGACTGGTTCTCTTGCAAACTGAAACCGAACAACCCTTGTTCTACAATCGACTGAGGCATAAAATGAATGTAACCAATACATGCCTAGAATGATATTAAAGTCTACCATTTCTAACTCTACAAGATCTTCTCAGGTGACTTTCTAAGAGACTGAGACAGGGCAATTTCTGTATACCCTTCTAGCTATAACTGGGTCACCTACTGGAGTAGAGACTAAAAAGGGTTATGAAAGAGTTTCTTGACTGACACTAAAGTTAATTTCTATATAAGGAGTTACAAAGGAAAGAGTAGCCCTAGATCTAACAAAGCATAAACATCTAAGTGAAAGACTCGTAACGTACCAGTGACCACATATGGAGAATCTTCCTTGTCTTGGTGAGCCTGAAGAGCATACAACCTGTTCTGGCGCTGACCGCCACCTGTATTAGATGAAGTACCCTGCTGATTTGGGTGACCTGCTGGTGCTGTTGGAGCTGTAGACTGAGCCCTACGATTGTTACTTCCTTGCCCTCGTTTAGCAGAAGGGCAATTCCTCAACCTATGGCAAGACTGACCAGATCCAAAACACCCTTCTTTCCCTGCAAGACACTCGCCTGGATGGTTCTTACCACATTTTGGACAAGTTGGGTAGGTTCTGCTACCTGAAACACTCCCCTGAGACTTAGAGCCTGGTGCCCTACTTTTCTGATCTTGTCTAAAACTGGGAGATGGAGAACTAGATTATGAAGGTGTTGGAGCTGAAGATCTTTGCTGAAACTGTGAGTGATGTCCACCACCCGATTTCTGCTGAGAGTACTCATAGTTACCTGTCCTTGCCATTTTGTTGTCCTTAGCCATTTCCCTAAGCTTTTCTCCCTCAACCTACTGAGCATGCGTCATGAGCCTAGAGATATTCATCTCATGTAACAACATAGCATTTTTGCACTCTGTTTTTTACCAGGTCGGACACTCTATAGAGAAACTTACTCATATGTGCCCTCGAATCATCAACCATATGAGGAGCATACCTAGAGAGCTGGGTGAACTTGAGTCCATACTCTTGGACTGACATTTTACCTTGCCTCAAATTCATAAATTCCAAAACCTTAGCCTCCCTCAACTCTCTCGGGAAGAATCTATCTAGAAAAGCTCAAGTAAAGCATTCCCAAGTCACAGGAGCTGCATCAATACCCCTGTTTTCCTTCCATTGAGTAAACCATATGTGAGCTACATCCTTGAGCTAGTAGGATGCCAACTCTACCCTATCATTCCCAGGTACCTGCTTCACTCCAAAGATCTTCTTAACCTCATCGATAAAATTCTGTGGGTCCTCACCAACCTGCGACCCTAGAAACTATGGTGGATTCATCCCAATGAAATCACAAACCCTGGCTGCAGCTGACCCATTATTAGCATTGGGAGGAACTAGGGCCTACTGATTGTTCTTGTTAGTCATCCTCTAAGCCAAAAGCTGAATCGCATTCTGAAACTCTGCATTTTAAACCTCTTGATCTGGGACTGGAGGAGCTGCGTTAGCTCTACGAGAAGGCATGATCTGAAACGCATGACGATGAGTTAGAAGTAGATCATACCCACGCACGATAAGAATAGTAAAGAAACTGAAGTTTTTCCTAAAAGACTTCATAGCCTCCCTCTCATTAAATGTGGTGCACTTCACACCCATTCAAGAGATTCTACTTAGTGCGGTTTTTCAGACATCCTAGGACTCTTAAACCTAATGCTCTGATACCAAGTTTGTCATGCCCCGAGGCTATCCCCTTGACGCAAACACGGGATCTAGGATCACGAGTGACCCCAAGCTAACCCTGAGCTGGCATATCATAAGCATACTTAAGAAAATATTATGCGAAAGCATAAGACATGAGGTAAAACTAAATGATGGGGAATACCCAGTCTAAGTCTGAATATATAAATACTAAAAAAAAGTGTTTAGAATACTGAACTATAACTCAAAATCTAAAGTTGAAACTGTCTATGTCTGAAATAAGCTTCTAACTGACTAAAGATACTAGGACATATCCCCAGCTAACTCTAGTAAAAAATGAAACAGAAATAAAAGACTAAATTTGAAAACATGTTTATCGTCCTCGAAGAATGAGGACTCACCACTGAAGCTGCTGAATTGGATATCGCGAACTGATCTATGCGTGCTCTGGATGCTGAGGACCTGAACCTACATCACGAGAAGATGTAGCGCAGAGTATGCATCAATACTTGAAAGGTATGCAGGATAGAATAAAACTGAACAATATATACATAACTGAATAAAGCATACTGATCAATGATATAAGATGAACATGAAGTATATACTGAACATGAAGTAAACTGAATGCAATGACTGAGTACATAACATGCTGAAACTGAATACTGAAATATAACAGGGAACCTAGTCAATGCACTGAGTCTGACTGTGGGAGCTACTAATAACGGACATAAAACCACGTGAGCTCAACGTGGAGTCCGATGTATACACACCATCGAGAGTACCCAATATACCTTGCCAAGGGTATAGAGACATGACTAGCATGATCACTAAATGTAATGCCCACATAAGGGAGTTATAAACCTACGGGGGCACGTAGTTCTGGCACTATGAGGGTGACAGACCCTAGTCCAACTCGGTGTTAAGCATACTCCCATTAGAATGTATAGATTACAACATAATTGAAATAAATTGGATAGCTCAAGATTCTGACATGCTAACTGAAGATGCAACATTGTAAAACTAATAATGAGACATTCAATATCTGAGGCATGTATATCTATTTAAACTTGCCTAGCTAGTGTATTTTGTGAACTAAACGAATCTACACCACTAGGGTTCTGACTATCATGCATGGAACTAAGCAACAATATGATAATATGATTTGGATCATTCTAACAGATAAAACCCAATAATTTCTAACATTCAAGAAAATCCTAGGTCTAGATAATATGAAGGGAATCAAGATTTTGACTGAAATCTAGGGACCTAATGGGTGAAAAATACCCACTAGTGAAATCCCACATACCTGGTGATAAATTCCACGGAGAAATCTTTTGATTTTAGGGCTGGAACAGAAGAAAACTTGTTGCGTTCTTGGAGAGGGCTTGGTCAACTCTTTCTCCTTTTTTTTGTTCAACTTGATGACTTTTTCGGAGAATGTGTTGACTAGGGTAAGTTCTAATTACGTTAGTAGGCTAAAACTGACTAAAAAGACATAGTTTAGGTGTTAAACGGCGTAGTTTAGGGGTTAAACGACGTTGTTTATGGGTCTAAAGCATAGTGAAAAGACCAAACGACCCCTGACTAAAAGCTGTCGGGGCCAACCGATGGACTGACCGACGAAGCATTGACTGACCCATGGTCCATCTTGTCAACCATCGTTGGCTATTAGAGAAGTTGGTTCTGGGGTCTCGATCCACGGACCAAGACCACGGTTTGTGATCTAACCTATGGTTCGTGGGTCCAGTCATGGGTCGTGCCTTAGAATATTCTATCTGAGTTTTTCTTGGGAGGGATGCAGGTGATCATCCACGAACCCCACCTACGGTCCGTGGGTCACCCTATGGTCCGTGGGTAGTGCTCGCCGGTGGCACTTGCAACTTCTGACTTCTAGATACTTGTCTTTCTAGCATACGGGGTGTTACAGAGATAAGGTTTTACAATGAGTAATAAGTAAGTTACGTGGTAGTAATGCATGAAATTCAGTTGGTAGAATTGACGAGAGGTGAGGAATTCTTACAAGGATTGGTTAGTCGGAGTCCATGGAGTGGTCATAGTACTATGCTTGAATGTGGTTATGTTAGCATGTAGATGAATGCATGATACATAAGATGGTTCTTGATTTAGACTCGAGGTTAGTTGAATGTGGTAATAAGGAGTAATATTCATGAGATGAGATTTCCTATGGAGGTATAGAACCTGAATCTTGTGATTTAGATTAGAATAATCACCTTATGTTAAGTACCTTGTTATTTTGAGTTAGGCTTGAATATAGTAAGACATACAGTTAGGCTCAGACTTTGGTAAGAGTAGTCATATACCCTTGTGGGATCTATCAGTTGCAGCCAATGAGGTGTGGTAACAAGAAACAAGAGCATAGTTTAGAAGTGTTTCTAAGCTTCAAAGCTACTAGTCATATCACTCAAGGCAGAGTGTTCTTATTCTTACTTTGTACCCATATAGCATTGTTTTATGTCAAATAGCTTCAGATAGAGTGTGACTATGTTCAAGCTCAAATCGTTCTTGACTTATATTCTATAGGTAGTTCCAAACTCATAGTATGATTCAGTTCCACCTATATAAGTAGGCAAGTTCAGAAGTCAAAAAATAGTAAGAGTAACTCCTTTCCTTGTCATTCTCAATCCAGCCGTTATTCGAGGACGAATGATCCCAAGAAGGAGATATTGAACCATTCTTCATTTGTGAATAATATTGTACCGAGTGATTTTAAATTTCCTTTGGTGTTAAGGTCACTAGTTGTAACATCTCAGACATCGAAAAGAGCTAAACAGAAGTTCGTATGAGTCACCATCAGTTTCTAGTTTTGGTGTACTTCAATCGACTATATCTTTTAGCACATAAAATAGGTGGCCCATGAGTTATCAAATTGAAGGTCTTTGAGTCCACTTTCAGAGTAAAATGTTATGCCCGTTAGAGTGAAGCCTCTCTATTTAAGGTATTTCATCTATTTTAGAAAAGGGTATTTTTGTCTTTTCCTTTTACCACTAGGTTTAGAACGTTTTTCCTCACCCAATTAGGAGTCTAATTAGATGCTAAACCATTCTTTTTTGTTCCTAAACATTTAGAAAAATAAGAGAAGAGTTCAAGATGAGAAAGAGCTATGTTTTGAGCATTGGTGAACATCTCGTCGATTTTTGCCTAGAACATTGTTCTTTCCCGGTATATAAGGCTTCTCAAAGTATTGGACTTGTTCTTCCTGACGCCATACATCTAATTCATCCATGAATTCACCCATGAAATTTTTATATTAAGAGATTCTTGAGTAGTTCTTGATTTTCGTTTCATTCTTTAACAATGGAAGTTTTGAGTTTGTTGGGTCAAGAGGATCTTAAGTATGCGTTGTAAATTTTGAATGGGATTGTATGAAACTTTTATGAATTTGTGTTGGGTTTGAGAATCAAGAAGAGTTTAGAAGAAATTACCCACATCTAGATGAGTTAGGACCATATATTGAGTAGAAAAATTCATCGGATATTCTAGGTAGGGGCCTGGGGCAGCGCGCCACCATAGCACCAAGGCAAGACTTCAGTAGTTGAGGCCCGGGGGCAACGCGCCAGCAGTGCGCCAATGTAAGATTTAGTACTTTGTAAAGTCAACTAGAGATTCTTACAAGTTGAACTTCAGTTTTTAGTTTTTAGGTCATTTTCAAACAACGATAACTTTTAGCAGATATTGAGTTAGGTGGTGTATAATCTATCAAATCAAAGGTCTTTGAGTCCTCTTTCAAACACCTCCAAGATCACTAAATTCCCAGTTTGGATGAAGGAGTTATGCCTGTTTGAGTGAAGCCTCTCTAGTAAAGGCATTCCATCCATTTTAAAAAGGGTTATTTCGGTCATTTCCTTACCCTCACCTAGGCCTAAACATTTTTTCATTCAAAATAGGGGTCTAAACTGATTGAGATCAGTTTTCATTCATTCGCAACACTTAGGGGTTGAGAGAAGGGTTTCAAGAGGAAAGAAAGAAGAAGGTTTCAAGCGTTCATTCAAAATTTGTGGATTTTCGCCAAGAACATAGTTCTTTCGAGGTATGTAATCTTTCATAGTGTTGGATTTTTTCTCCCTCACACCAATCATGTGATTCTTATTCATAAATTCTTTCTTGAAGTTGATGAATTGAGTTCTTGAGGTTTTAGTATCATTTCTTAACAATGAAGTCTTGTTGACTTCTTGAGGTGAGGGTTTTGCGAATGAGTGTTGTTCTTGATAGAATTTGAATGCGTTTTCGATTATTTTTTTTGGGATTATGAATTCAAATGATTTTGGGGGTAAATCATTCGATTATAGATGAGTTAGACTTTGAATTGGAGAAAGAAAATTCATCAAAAATTTGGACAGGGGCATGGGGCGGCACGCCACCATTGCGCCAGAATTACTACCCAGTAATTTGGGGCCTGGAGCGGCGCGCCACTAAGTGCACTCCAAACAGTGGTCATTAGTTTTGGGGCTGCCCCCCCATGCCACTTAGTGCACTAGTGTTGCCAGATCCCTTACCCTTCTGTCTTTCTTTCCATGTGTGTTCCCTCGAATCGCACCTATGTTCTCTCCTAGATATCCACTCTTAAAATCTTCATTTAATCATTGAGAGATCATGCATATTCTAATCACACCTCTTGATTTACATTTCAAATTAAATTAAAGTTAAGAGGAAGTCCAAGAGGACCTTTTTGAGTCAAATTTGAGAACCTCTTTTGAAAACAACTATAGTTTTGAGCTAAGTCTTGGGTAAATGAGTATGAGGATGAGGATGAGGATGAGGAGAGTTGAGTCTCATATTTCAAAATGAGTATAAGGGAACTAAGTATTCCCAACTATTTAATACTTTTATATTTAAAATATAGAAACACCGATTTCTAAATGAGTTTACGAGTTCAAAGGAGTTCCAGAGTATTACCTCTTTTAAGAGGATATTTTGAGTAATTACCTCAATTGAGAAAGAGTTATGTTTTTGAACATTTGAGCATGAGATATATATTATTGAGATTATTATTGAGCACCTATATGGGACCAGTTCAGAAAACTCAAAATACTCATAAACCATATATGCCAACATAGGTAAACGATCATAATTTTTAGATGATTCCTTATTTCTTTTAAGCATAGCTTAGTGGATCCACTTATTTGAGGTGTTCTATACCCCAGAAAAAGTATAGGACAGTTCTAGCAGCGTGGGCGAGATGTTGTATCCTCATATAGCTCATAGTGATTGTTGTCGATTAGAGAATCTCCAAAATAAGAGTAAAGAGTTTACTTTTGTATTTATTATACAAATTGAGTTGATATCTACTGTTTTAAAAGCTTTATATATTGCATCTCTTATTGTTGCTTTCACATTTGAGTTGAGATGAGCTGAGTCTATCTTCCCAATTTATCAATTTAGTTATTTATGTTTCAGCTTTCCCCTTTACATGCTCGTACATTTAATGTACTGACGTCATTCAACCTACATCGTGTCATGATGCAGATACAAGTGTTTCAGATCATCAACCGATGCTTCGTTGATCCCATCGCATTACAACTAGCTCTGGTGAGCCTCATTGCTCTCTGGAGGGCTTCACATTATGATTTTACTTTGTTAAGATGTCGTGGGTCTTGTCCCGATATCTATCATAGTTATTAGATATTTCATAGATAATAGTAGTATGAGGAGTTTTTCATTGTTCCTTGTTGATATTTTAAGGACTTTGAGTTGAACGTTTATGTCTATTTGAGTACTTTATTAATGAGGTCTTATAAGTTAATACTTGCATATTGAGTTGCTATGTTGTTGAGGAAGTCTTCCACTGAGTATTGAGCTAGGCCAGGGGTTCGCTTGTGGACCAATGATGGTTCTCGAGTGCCGCCCGTATTAAGGGTATAGGCTCAGTGTATGACAAACTTGGTATCAGAGCACATAGTTCAAGAGTCCTTGGGTGTCTATGAAGTCGTGTCTTTAGAGTCCTTGATATCGGTGTGAAGTGCACCACATATATAATTAGGAGACTACAACATTAAGGAAACATTTCACTTCCTTCTTACTCTCTTTCTTGCGACAAAGTTAAACTATATAAAAGTTTATTTCTAATTCATTCTTCCACGTATCTTTTCAGATCATGCTTCCACGAAGAGCTATTCGAGGTCGTCCTGCTAGGAGAAATGTTGATCCCCAGGATCAAGGGGTTCCCAATGCATATGAAGTGAAACCCCTCAAGGAGAAGTCACAAATGCTGAGTTCTGGGATGGTATCCGGATTTTGAGTCAAGTTATGGCCAATCAACCTTGTCAACAAAGAGTAGTCCATCAGGATGTGGCTGATACGTCCAGGATCCATGAGTTCTTGAGAATGAATCCTCCAGAATTCACAGTTCAAATGTTACTGAGGATCCAGAGAACTTTTTGGAGGAGCTGCAGAAAGTGTTTGAAGTTATGCAGATTATTGATGCTGAGCAGGTAGATTTAGTTGCATACCAACTCAAGGTTGTTGTTGGGATCTGGTATGACCAATGGAAAAAGAGCATGGCTGAAGGGGCACCAATTATGAGCTGGACTGTGTTTTGAAGTGCCTTCATGGGGCATTTCTTTCCCTGCGAGCTGAGAGAGGCAAAGGTAAGAGAATGTATAACTCATAAACATGAGTCTGTGAGTGTGCATGAGTACAACCTCAGGTTCACTCAACTGTCCCGTTATGCTTCACAGATAGTTGCTGATATGCAGGATCAGTCTGTTTATGTCTGGACTATCTCGCTTGTCAAGCAAAGAAGGTAAGGTTGCTATGTTGATAGGGAACATGGACATAGCAAGGTTTATGATCCATCTGTAGCAGGTTGAGGAAGACAAGTTGAATGATAGGGAAGAGTTCCGTAACAAGAGGGCTAAGACAACAGGTAATGATTCAGGACAACAGAAGACCAGGAATGCGAATCGGTCATCTTTTCAGCCAAGGCCAACTGGGCCAGCAACATCATCAGCTAGTGCACATGTACCAATGAATAGAAGTAATTTCAAACTAGAATTCACAGAACTTCAGAGCTCGACCTACTCAGTCTCAGGGTAGTGTGGCACAAGGGGCTAATTGGACTCCTACATGTGCTATATGTTGTAGAAACCACTGAGGAGCGTGTCGTGATGGCTCCAATGGCTTTTTCAAGTATGGTCAAATAGGTTACTTCATGAGAGAGTGCCCTAAGAACAGGCAGGGTAATTATAATGGGGCAATAGAGCTCAATCTTCTTTGGCGGCTTCGGCAGACAGAGCTGCACCTAGAGGAGTTACTTTAGGGACAAATGGAGGACCAAACCGTCTGTATGCTATAACTAGTTGCCAAGAGCAGTAGAAATCACCAGATTTTGTCACGGTTATTATCAAAGTCATTACTTTTGATGTATATGCATTACTTGATCTAGGTTCGAGTCTATCATTTGTGACTCCATATATTGCTATGAGGTTTTATATTCTTCCCGAATGACTTCTTGAGCCCATTAGCGTTTCCACACTTGTTGGTAAGTATATTATAGCCGAGAGAGTTTATCATGATTGTGTCATCTCATTCAATCACAAGGACACCATGGCTGAGTTAGTCGAGCTAGACATGGTGGACTTTTATGTTACTCTAGTTATGGACTGACTCCATGCTTGTTACGCCTCAGTTGATTGTAGAACTCGAGTAGTGAAATTCCAGATTCCTCATGAGCTAGTTGTAGAGTGGAGGAGTAGTTCAGTTGTGCCTAAGGGTCGTTTCATTTCATACCTTAAAGCCAGAATGTTAGTCTCTAAGGGGTGCATCTATCACTTAGTCCGAGTTAATGACTCTAGTGTTGAGACACCGCAAAATCAGTCAGTTCCCCTTGTGAGTGATTTTCCATAGGTCTTTCCAGATGATCTTCCCAGAGTCCAACCTGAGAGAGAAATAGACTTCGGCATAGACAATCTTCCTAATACCCGGCCTATCTTTATTCTTCCATATAAAATGGCTCCAACTTTGTTAAAAGAATTAAAAGAGCAATTGAAAGATCTTCTTGATAAAGGTTTTATTCGACCTAGTATCTCACCTTGGGGCGCTCTGGTCTTATTTCTGAGGAGCAAAGAGGGTTCTCTTAGGATATGTATTGATTACCATCAGTTGAACAAGGTCACCATAAAGAATAAGTATCCTCTTCCGATGATTAATGATCTTTTTGTTGAACTTCAGGGTGCCACTTGCTTTTCAAAGATAGACCTCAGATCTGGCTATCATCGGTTGAGAGTATGAGAGAGTGACATCCCTAAGGCAACATTCAAGACCCGTTATGGTCACTATGAGTTTCTTATTATGTATTTTAGCTTGACTAATGCTCCGGCAACATTCATGGACCTTATGAACAGAGTGTTTAATCCATATCTTGATATGTTTGTTATCGTGTTTATTGATGACATCCTGATTTATTGAAGGAGTGAGGAGGATCATGCTAGTCATCTTTCAATAGTCCTCCAAACTCTCAAAGAAAAGGAGTTGTATGTTAAATTTTCTATGTGTGAGTTTTGTCTTGAGTCTGTGGTGTTCTTAGGCCACATAGAATCTGATGAAGTGATCCGAGTTGACACTCAGAAGATTGAAGCAGTGTAGAACTGGCCTAGACCCATATCTCCAACTGATATAATGAGTTTCTTGGGATTGGCTGGTTATTATAAAAGGTTTGTTGAGGGGTTTTCATCTATTTCATCCCTGTTGATAAAGCTGACTCAGAAGACAGTAAAGTTTCAATGGTTTCAAGCTTGTGAGAAAAGCTTTCAGGAATTAAAAACTCGGTTAACAACTACCCCAGTGTTGACCCTACCGGAGGGTACACAAGGCTTTGTTGTTTATTGTGATGCGTCCAGAGTTGGACTTGGTTGTGTATTGATGCGGAATGGTAAACTGATAACTTATGCCTCTATACAATTTAAGATTAACAAGAAGAATTACCCAACTCATGACCTACAATTTGCTGCTGTAGTACTTGTTTTGAAAATATGACCTCACTATCTCTATGTCATTCATATAGATGTGTTAACCGATCACAAGAGTCTTCAGTATGTTTTCAGTCAAAAAGAGATTAATCTCAGACAGAGAAGGTGGTTGGAGTTACTCAAGAAATATGACATTAGTATTTTCTATCACCCAGGTAAGGCTAATGATGTTGCTGATACTTTGAGCAGATTATCTATGGGTAGTAATGCCCATGTTGAGGAAGGCAAGAAAGAATTGGGTAAAGAAGTTCATAGACTTTCCCGATTGGGAGTCCGTCTATTCGATTCCAATGAAGCTGGAGTTGTGGTGATGAATGGGGCTGAATCATCAATAGTGTTTGTGAAGGAGAAACAAGACCAAGACCCCGTTTTGATTAAATTAAAGGTGAATGTTCATAAGTAGAAAGTAATGGCTTTTGAACAAGGGGGAGATGGTGTGTTTAGATATCAAGGTACGTTGTGTGTACCGAGGATGGATGAATTGTAGGAGAAGATCATGGAAGAAGCTCATAGTTCCAGATATTCAATCCATCCCAATTCTACAAAGATGTACCTTGACTTTAGAGAAGTCCATTGGTAGAGTAGTATGAAGAGGTGTATTGAAGACTTCGTTGTCAACAAGTCATTATGCAGATACATGTGTTCAAGATTATCAACCGGTGCTTCGTTGCTCCCATCGCATTCGAGCTAGCTTTGGTGAGCCTCCTTGCTTTCTGGAGGGCTTCACATTATGGTTTGGTTTTCTTAAGATGTCGTGGGTCTTGTCCCGATATCTATCATAGTTATTAGAGGCTTCACATACAATAGTAGTATGAGGAATCTTTCATTGTTCCTTGTTGATGTTTTAAGGACTTTGAGTTTAATGTTTATGTTTATTTGAGTATTTCAAACAGTTGTGAGAAAAGCTACTGTATTAATGAGGTCTTATAAGTTAATACTTGTATATTTAGTTCCTATGTTGTTGAGTAAGTCTTCCGTTGAGAGTTGAGTCAGGCCAAGGGTTTGCTTGGGGACCAGTGTTGGTTTTCGGCCACGTCCAGGGTGTAGGCTCGGGGCATGACAGCCAAGGCCTGACTTCTTAAGTTCAGGCTCTGGGGTGACACGCCACCAGTGCGCCAGGGTCTCCTGATCCTTTTTCTTTTTCTGCTTCTTTCCGAACGTGTTCCTTTGGATCTTCACTATGTTCTTCTCTTTGTAATAGCTCTTAAAGGCTCCATTAATCCTTGAGAGATCCTACATGTCCTAATCACATGTCTTAATTCACATTCAAAACTAAATTGAGTTTAAGAGAAAAGGACAATAGTTTTTATTTAGTTGATTTTGAGTTCTTGAGTTCCTAATCCTTTTTGAAACTCTATTCCTAATTTTTGAATTGATATATGCTAATCATTCATAAGTTTCTTGAGTTGATTTGTTCATGTCTATATTTGAGCATTTACCCTATGAATTGAGTATTCATGAGATGAGTAGTATCATTGAGTTTTTAGTTCTTGAGTTCTGAGTATTGAGTCTCCTATATTTTCATTGAGGTCCTTGCTTTATTCGTTCATGTGTATATTTCATCATGAACTTTATTTTGAGTTATAAATTTTGAGAATCTATTAAAGCGAATAGTTGAGTTTCGCACTAAGTTTTTGTGGAAAGTTTAAAGAGGCATTTTGAGTAAAGTTTAAGGGAAGTAAGTATTCCAAAAAAATTCATTTTTACATTGTGAAAGGAGAAACTTTGATTTATAAAAGGAGTATATGAGTTCAAAGGTACTTCAGAGCAATTACCTCTTTTAATAGGATAGTTTAAGGAATTATCTCAAGCCAGAGAAAGAGTATGTTTTACACATTTGAGCATGAGTATATATTATTGGGAGTAGTATTGATCACTGATATGGGGATGAGTTCAAAAAACTCAAAATCCTCATAAAGCATGTATGCCAACATGGGTAAAGGATCATATTTTTTTAGATGAATCTTTAGTGCCTTTGGGCAGAGCTTAGTGGATAACAGCTCTTCCAGCATGGGTGAGACGTTGTATCATCAGATAGCTTCTATTGATGGTTGTCGGTTAGAGAATCTCCTAAATAAGAGTAAAGAGTATTTTACTGTATTTTTAGATACATATTTGAGTTGATATCTGTCATTTATGAAGTTTTAAACATGTAAATCATTTGTTACTACTTTTGTAATGAGTTGAGTTGAGGTGAGTGCTTTTCTTGTCGTGTCAGTTTAGTGATCTATGTTTTTAGTTCTTCTTGCGTACTCATACATTCAATGTACTGATGTCATTCAACCTTCATCCTTTTATGATGCAGATATAGGTATTCAGGATTATCAACAAGCGCTTCATTGAGGTCACTCTACACTCCAATTTCGTTTTGTGAGCCTCCTTGTATTTTAGAGGACATCACATTTACTTTAAGTGTAGTAGTTTTTAAATATCGTGGGTCTTGTCCCGATATCGCTCTTTAAGAGTAGAGGCTTTATAGATAGTTATAGTTGAAAAGTCTTTTACTATTTATTTTATTTTGAGTTATTTTACAAACTATAAGTATTTCTATTGAGTATTTTCTAGACCTTATGACTTGAGTAATTAAGTTTAACGAATTTAATTCAGTTTAAAGCTTATGTATGTTAGAGTTAGTCTTCCTCTTGTAGTCACCAGGATGAGGGTTCACTTGGGACCGACAATGGTTCTCGAGTGCCGGCCATATCCAGGGTGTAGGCTCGAGTCGTGACAAAGGGGTATTTTTAAACCTTTCCAAATAGTCAAACGATATTTTTAGCCCTTTTCCGATTCATTAATTCTGTCAAACAAGAACTAAAAGTAAAATTAATTATAATGTAGAAAATTATTTTTCCACTCTTCCACCAAACACTAAAAAACACATTTCAGGAAAATATTTTACAAAGAAATATTTCTACTATACCAAAGACCCGAATAGTTTTAGTTTTTATTTGTAAGGGAACATTTAAATTTAAGAGAGAACATTTAAAAATAATTTATCTTGCATGACATCTGAAATGATAATTTCGTATCCTACAAAGCGCTGTACGTGTATTATGCCACGTAGGACGCATGCGTCTACTTATTCAATGTTATACTAGTTTAAGTGTCTGCTTGTGAACAGCAAAGTTGGAGGATATAGATGTCAGCTGAAAAAATTTGAAAAATATATTTATTTATCATGCCTAATTAATAGCAATTCATGTACTCATTACACCTCTTTAGACTCTCTAGTTCTTGATAAATTTTCCATGAGATCAATGATCTTTTCTCCTTTTAAAGAGATCTTTGTTTCAATTTTCATTTACTTTTTGAGGTATTGTTTGTCTTCTCTTCTTGTACATTGTGATTATACTGCCAGCTATATATGATCATTGAATATCAATTTTATACTTCTTTTCTATGGAAAAGTAAGATATCTTCCTAATCTATTACTTACTTTATTTATTAATTTTTGGTGAAACACTGAGTTCGATCTGACCTTCATGATTCATAGTAATTAGTGAATCTACTTTTGTCATTATCTCTATGTCTAATTTTTGCACAAAGAATAGTATCTTTTTTTAAACTTTTTATTTTCTATGCTCCGGTGATGTTGGATTGATTTTAGACCATTGTAAAGATATAAAACGGACTTAAAACATAAACTTAAGCAAAAGGCAAATTTTACAATAAACATAAGGCGACAACAAAACAAAACAACGAATTGAAGTTAACTAAGATGTAAAGCCTAATCTTTAAGTCAAGCTCCTCCTTAACTGCAATAATAATGCTCTCGATAATACTTGTTAGTGACTGCCTACACTTAGAATCGGATGAAGTGTAGTTGAGTGTTATCACCTACTAGCTCTATTTGAATATTACACCTCATGAAGCTTGGAGCGGGCTGATGAGTCAGGTATTTCGACTCATTTAGGGCTTATTATTTAATGAATTAGTGTTCTCAATGCCTATTTTGTGCTTATAACTGATGTTAATGTTTTAATGTGTAGCAATGAAGGCTTAAGAACAAGGCAAGTACATTACGATGCGAAAAAGTTGGAAAAGCTAAAGAAAAGAGAAGTTGGAGCTCGCCAAAGTCACTCGGCGACTTGCCCAGTGAGCCTCCAGCTCGCCAAAAGTTCCAGCAAAATAGACCATATAACAAGCCAACTTGGCGAGCAAAAAGACAATTTGGCGACACGCCGAATGGTTAGGCGATCACAATTTACTGTAGGAGTCAAGAAAAAAGGCGAGTGTACTCGACGACTAGCCAAATGGTTTCGGTCTCGCTTTTCTGACTTTCTTTTTGGCTTTTTTCTATGACATTTGGCGAAGAAACCTCTAGTCACCAAGTGAACTCGGCGACTCGCCGAATGGTCTTTGGTATCCCCCTTTTGCATTGAGTTTTTGTTGTTTTCTTTTGGAACTTTCGGTGAGCCCTCTAAAGCTCGCTAAATGGCTTCGGCGACTCATGGAGTGGTTTGGCGAGTTTACCTGCATTCTTTTTGAAAATGATATTTTGCTAACCCTTTGCAACCGTATATGTTTTGTTTGTGTTTTTCTACATATATGGCTAGGCCAAAGCTTCCGATAAGAGGTTCAGCACCCCGGAAGAAAGCAAAATAGGTTGTCATTACAGCGGAGGTCACACCTCCCTGAGCTACTCATCCTAAACCGCCTCATGGGAGTGTGAAGGGCAAGGGGAAGAAACAGTTGGTGGCTAGTTCCAGCTCGAGTTCAAGTTCATCGGACAACATGGGAATCAAATCCACTCATCTCACCTCATCTGCGTTTGAGAGGGAGTAAGTTGCGTAGTCTAGGACCCCTATTCTCACACCAGTAACTGAGGGAGGGTCGCTGAATCGGAGGCATATGGAACTGTGTTCTGAAGGAGTTCATGACCCATTTGTCATACTTCCAGCCACTGGCTTGCGGGAAGACGAAAGTTGGGTTAATGGCACCGGTAGACTATATAAAGGTGTAAGGCAAGAAGGTAAAGTGCAGTGAAACCGACATCAACGATTTTTTGGACTGCACTATGCGCACCATTCATTCTTTGGCCGACATGGTCAAGACCAAGACTCTTGAAGATTTAAAGAGGTGGTTCTCCCCGTTGCTGAGTGATGCTACTCCTCCCTAGCTAGAGGCGGGAGTTATGCTTGAGAAGAAGTATTTAAATGTTTTTGCCTGTTATTGGTTTGGGTTCATCTCCAGCACCCTAATGCCTTCACAGAATGAATCAATCATCTGACATCCAAAAGTTGCACTGCTGGGGTGTATTATTGATCGGGAGCATTTGAATCTCGGGGCAATAATTTCTCAGGAGATGATGATGAGGAAAAAACAAAACCAAACCTCATTACCATTTCAAATGCTGATTAGTGATCTGTGTCATCAGGCTAGTGTGCCATTTGTGGCAAAGACAGATATAGAGTTGACTCAGGCATCATCGACCAACATTCAGAGGATTGAGGCTGAAAACACAAAAGATAAAGCGGAGTGGAGGAAGAAGGCTCCGGTAGACACTTCTCCGGTTGTCGATTTAGAGGCCATGGAGGCCGACACTACTCAGTCTACTCTGGTAGTTGAGCCGAAAAGTATACCCAGCTCCTCCACCTCTACTGCACCTACCCCTGCTACTCCTACCCGTTCCCCTTGACACAGGCTATGATCTACAAGATGGGAAACCTTGCCTATTCGGCTGATGTGAGGGCCGCGAGGGTTGAGGCTGATGTGCCCTCTATGATCGATTGAGCGATACTGGCGACATTAGCTCCCATTAGGGAGGAGTTGAGATCACCACGAGAGATGATTATGGCCCACGGGGCAGCATTAGATGTTCTTACCACTAGTGTTGAGGTGTGCGAGACGTCAGACTGTGGCTCTGAGAATGTGACAGCCTTTAGGGCTGATAGTATCGGTCTCTGACGTGATGCAGATGAGCTTAAATCCACCGGTATTTTGATGATATGGGGCAATGTAGATGTTCCCGAGGACCCTAGTACGGATATGCCAGCTGTTTCTGAGATCCCTTCGGCTACTATGACCGGAGATGCTGCTACAGCTGATGATGAAAAGTCTGACACAACTGAGACAGATGAGGGGAGCTAGAGGCTCATGATGAGGAGGTGTTTGAGGATCTAGAGGACCTGGAGGGTGATTTAGTACGGGTGGCTATAGACGCTTCACTGTGCGACATATCTATGATTGGCTTGAGCGGGTCTTAGCCCAGAGAGGAGATAGTTGCATAGACCTCCATAGCTGGAGTCGAGTCATGACCTGATGCCCAAACTGAGGCCACCCTAGATGTGCAGACTTCACCCAGGCTTAGCCTGATAGGAGAATTTTTACACTCCTTCATTTTCTTTATTTTTGATACATTTAGTTTTTAGTGCATATTGAGGACATTGTGTAGTTGTTTTGGTGGGGTGAAGGTACCTTTATACCTAGTCTTTTGGTTGTATTTTGTTTTTATTTTGTCTTTTGGGATATTTTGTGTTTTGTTGTTTCTGTTAAAACTTCTCCTTGTTATTTGAATGGGAATGAATGTTGGCTCATTATTTCATTGGTTTCTCTCTTGATTGTGCGATTGTGTGATATTGTTGTTCGCTTGTACATTTGAGTGTTCGATGCGATCAATACCGATGACTTGAATTGTGCTCTTAATGAACGATATATTTGTGCAAGTCCAACGAGGAAATTTGAGTTGCATAATTCATGTATGAACTCTTAGCATCTCATTGTGATTAGTAGGTTGTCGAAGTGAGTCTTGTAATGATTGTTGCACGCGAGCTTAACTTGTAGAGTCATGATTGATGATTGTGTTGAATGCCTTGTGTGGTGAGGTTAACTTGTAATATGTGCATGGTGATACCTTGAACTTGTCCCGTTGGTCCAATTGACTAATTTTGGTGAATGAAGGAAATGATCTTAGGCATAAATTTTGAGAGTAAACCTAATTGTTATACCTTTGTGTGACCACCTTGGGAGTGTGTGAACCTAGCTTGGCACCATTTGAGCCTAACCTTTTCTTTGGATGAAATATGAACACAAATGGTCCTGTCCTCCCCCACCTAAAACCTTCGTGAAACATTGGTTTGTTTTAACAACCAAGTAAGGCCAAAAGCCTAACTTAGGGGTGTGGTAAGAATGAGGAAATAAATCAAGAAAGAAGTTCGTGAAATTCAACCTTGGGAACTTGTGTTGAAGAAAAAAATGGAAACCCTCCATATAAAAAAAGGGAGAAAAAGTTGAAAAGAGAAAAAGAAACGATAAAATTTCATCCATTGAGCAATGTTATGGAAATAAAAGGGGTATCCGATGAGCTTTACAAAAAAATTTGTGTGCTTTGAAGATGCCAAGGATTAGTTTTGAAGATGAAAAGAATGAAAGAAAAGGAGAAGAAGTGAAATTTGAGATATGTTTCATGAAGGTAGAAGTTACTAAGCCAAAATGATCATACCTTTACCCTCAACAAAGTTACAAACCTTGATAGACCTTTTTAATCTTGCATGAGCCGAGTGATGTGTTGGTTGGAAAATACGAGCAAGCCTATGGGTAAAATCGTGCATGTTTTTCTTAATGGAAGAGTAAGAGTTGATTTTGATTCCTTAATTGTATTCATTGATTGGATTTATGAAGAGCATGGAATCATTCTTGATGTGAGGGAATTCAAATACTCTTGTTTAGCATTAATTTGCATTTGAAGTGAGCATTGTGAGTTTGAACTCTATTTGATGATGGCTAGTCATAGTGTGAAACTTTTAGTGCACAATTGAACATTGCATGTGTAGATTGAACCTTGTGTGCATTCATGTTGAGTCTCAAGGATCACTATTTGTAGACATCCCTATTAACCTGATTGATCTTCTGTTTTACTTGAGGACAAGCAAAAGTTTAAGTTGGGGGTGTTTATGAGTCGGGAATTTTAACTTAATTAGGGCTTCTTATTCAATGAATTAGTGTCCTCAATGACTATTTTGTGCTCATAACTGATGTTAATGAGTTAATATGAAACAATGAAGGCTTAAGAACAAGGCAAGGATATTACGATGCGAAAATGAGCGAAAAAGTTGGAAAAGTTGAAGAAAAGAGAAGCTCAAGCTCGCAAAAGTTACTCGGTTACTCGCCGAGTGAGCCTCTAGCTCGCCAAAAGTTCTAGCATAATAGCCCATGTACCAAGCCAACTTGGCAAGCAAAAGGACAATTCGGTGACACGCCGAATGGATCAGGGATCACGATTCAGCTCGCCTAATCTTCCAGAACAATTTGATGTAGGAGTCAAGCAAAAAGGCGAGATGAAGCACAACTTGGCAGATCACCGAGTTGATCGATGAGCTCAACTAACCTCGCCAATTAGACTCCGTGTTGAGTTTTGGGAACGTATAAATTCATTTTTTGAAAGAAGAAAAAGACTTCCCACACTGTGTATTCCTAAGTCCTTGAGTGTTTTTACATTTTCACATTTGTTGAACAATTTGGAAGAAGATTTGGATCTCGTATTTGAGCTTTGAGGACTCTAACTTAAATTTTTGCATTGGGTATTGCATATTCCAATCAACTCACACGGAAAATCTTGTTGGTAGCGATATCTTACTTTTCGCTATGTTTGCCTAAAACCCCATACCTTAGGGGTGTGTGATCATGTAGTTGAATTCATTAATTAGCTAATGGGTGTTATTAATTGCTGAATTTAATGTTATTTTGAGTTTGATTATTTGTTCGTGTTTTAATTGATGAACTGATGTTGCAAATTCGGTTCTAGCTTATCTCTCTATGCTTGCTTGAGAAAGAGGTATTAGAGTAGAGTGAATTATTGATATTTGTATTGATTCGTATCTTTACAAACCCAGCTTGAGAAAGTGGGTTAATTAAGGAATTGGGTTGTTTGGTAGTGTTAAGCTTGTTGAGGTTCGAGAGAACTCAATTGAAACAATATAGTTGATCGAGAGATGGCTATTGTACTCAAAACCTATCCTACCCATTGAGATTCCACGACTTGAAGCAATTAGTAATCACCCATTAAGAGAAATTAGCATTCGATTGATCACAATCCTAAGGTCCAATCTATAATTGGTTAATCCGCGTGTTAGTTGTTCCCTGTCATAAATTGGTTAATAAATCCCCCCCCCTTTGATATTAATCATTGAAAATTTGTGATTTAATTTTATGTTTCGCAATCTTTATTTCTACAAACGATTAGAACACATTTTTACTTCATAGTTGAATTCTTTACGGTATCACTCCATGTTGGATCAACCCCAACTCTCAGTTGGGTTTATACCTGTTAACGACCACCTACACTTAGAATCAAAAGAAGTGTAGTTGAGCATTATCACGGGCGTAATCCAAATGTTGAGTATTTTTTGATTTTCGGGTGTCTAGCATATGCACACATTCCAAATGCGATGAGGAAGAAGTTGGACGATAAAGGTAAAAAGTGCATTTTCCTTGGTATTAGTGATAAATCAAAAGTTTATCGCATGCTCAATCCTATTACCAAGAAAATAGTTGTAAGCCGAGATGTTATTTTTGACGAAAAAGCAATCTGGAATTGGAGCGATAATAGTTCGTTTCAACATATTCCATTTTCTTTTGAAGAAAAAGAGGAACCAGAACGACCTTTGGAGATCAGTTCACAAGGAATTCCAACACTACAAGATGCTGGAGATATTGAACATGACCCAGGTGGTGCTTAGCTCAACCATGAACGTCCTTAATGTAGCAGAGGTGCAGCAATATGGATGGGAGATTATGAGGTATATGGGATTAATAAATCTGGAAATATAGTCAGTCACTTTTCTTTATTTTCAGATTGTGATCCTATATCATTTACTGATGCCGTCAAAGATCCAAACTGACAGCAAGCCATGGGTTAGGAGATTAGAGAAATTGAAACAAATAACACTTGAACTTTATTTAAGAGGCTCTTCTTTGACTATATAAAATCCTTTCTACCAAACTCTTAAGGGTAATAAATAATGCTTACATCAACCTACTCCACATTCAAAACTCAAATAGGATATCTAGGCATACATGAAAACAATAAACTTAATAAGAAATTCATCTGACTACATACGATCTCGGTTACACCTCTTAATGCGCTTATTAATCTAGAAACTTAGCCACCTTCATTGCTCTCATCTATGGGTCATAATACCACAGTTGTGTCACTCACTTTTATTACAAAGTAACACCTTAATTCCTCACCTACTTCATGTCAAACTTACTAGATCAGATATCAAACCTAACATCATCGCCCTCATATTGCCATCCTTTTATCACGACACTCATCTAAAATTCAAGCTTAGTGTCTGGCACTAAACACATGTAACACCTCGCTATTTGAAAGAGCTAAAAATAGAAAGAATCAAAATTGAAAATAGCAAATCTGAAAATTTTGGCAAGATATGCTAAGTCTGAGTTTTGGGTCAACTTCAAACGACCATAACTGTTAGTACAAAATAAGTTAGGTGGGATAAAAATCATCAAATGAAAGGTCTTGGAATTCTCTTTCCAACGCCACCAAGTTTGCCAATTTTTGAGCTCGTATGAGGGAGATATATCTGTTTGAAGTCAAGCTGTCCGGATAAGGAAAGTCATCGGGATTTAAGAGGGGTATTTTGGTCTTTTCCTTACCCTATCAGATTTAATTCATTTTTAGTAATTAATTATGGGTCTAAACTGATTTGGTTCAGTTTACGCAATGACTTGTGAGTTTCCCACTTGGTCCCTTTCTAGCCTTTCTAATGTCCGAGGTGTTACAATATCTCCCCCTTGGGAACATTCGTTCTCGAATAAGATTCAAACATAATAAGGAAGGTAGGAACTCAAATCTATCAGCCCAACATGCATGAAATCACATTATGCACATATCCGAGGAGGAAAGATCAACTCCAAGCTAAAGTATGTTCAAAACGTCATATTATGAAGTCTATATGCAACTCATACTCAAATGCACATAAACATGTAGAAATTAATCAAGTAAACTCATTTTCTCAAAGTTCCAGCTTTTCATGAATGATGCATAATGAGGAAATCATGGGAATATCTAAGACACATGACACCAAAAGAGTAAATCACGAGGAACTAAGTACCACAAGCTAGATTAGGGAAAGAGGGAAAGAGATGAGGATAACAAGACATCACATCGGCCTTGCCCTTCCTAGTAGCACCCTGAACTAGCTGATTCCTCAATAGAACTTTTACGGAAGCAACTTCTTTGTTCCTCAACTTCTTGACTTGCCAGTCTAAAATATCCACCGCAACTTCCACATAAAAAGATTCTCCTTAACTCCCAAACGTTCCAAGGGAACTATAGATGTCGGATCTCCAACACATTTCTTCAACAAGGAGACATGGAAAACCGGATGCACCGATGCCAAATCATTAGGCAAATCTAGTTCATAAGAAACTTTGCCAATACGCCTCAAGATCTGATATGGTCACATATAACGGGGACTAAGCTTTCCTCTTCCCAAATCTTATTACACCCTTCATGGGTGAAATTTTTAAGTAGACCCAATCATTAACATCAAACTCAAAATCTCTTCTTTGAACACCGATATAGGAATTTTTCCGACTTTGACCAGTTTTCAACCTCTATCTAATAAGCCAAACTTTTTCCATAGCTTCATGTACCAACTCGAAACCTATCAAAGCAATTTCACCCATTTCAAACGATTGTATAGGAGGTCTACACCTCGTACCATATAGAGCCTCAAATGGAGTCATACCAATACTTGAGTGAGCTATTGTTGTATGAAAACTCAACCAAAGGCAAACAATCATCCCAATTACCTTTGAAGTCAATTGCACAGGCTCTCAACATATCCTCTAAAGTTTTGTTAGTGCGCTCTTCTTGCCCATCTGTTTGTGAAAGAAAGGTCGTACTAAGCTTAACACAAGTACCAAGACCCTTTTTGAAGATTTCCAAAACTAAGAAGTAAATTGGATACCACGATCGGAGATAATGGATAAGGGCATTCCATATATGTTAACCATTTCTCTCAAGAATAACTTAGCATAGTCCTCCACCGAATAAGAAACCTTGACAGGGATTAAAATAAGCTGATTTCGTCATTCGATCTACAATAACCCAAATCGAGTCATGTTGCCGCCGGGTGCGTGGAAAACCAACAATGAAGTCCATATTCAAATCTTCCCACTTCTAAGTAGGAATGCTAATATCTTGAGATAACCCTCCCGAATTTTAGTTCTCAACTTTCACTTGTTGACAATTAGGACACTTAGCCACAACTTCCGCAATATCCTTCTTCATCCCATTCCCCCAATAGACCTCCCACAAGTCACGGTATATTTTGGTGGCTCCCGGGTGAATGGAATATCGAGAACTATGGGTTTTGGACAAGATCTTCTCTCTCAAATCATCTACATTGGGAACACACAAACAACCTTGATATCGAAGCACACCATCTCCCCCTTGAGCGAAAACCTCTACGGACTTTTTAAGCACTGCTTCCTTATATTCAACCAAAGTCGGATCAAGACCTTGCTTGTCTTTCACATGTATCACAAAAGACGATTCTGAACCATGACACCACCCTTAGTAGAGTCAAATAACCAAACACCCAATCAGGCCAATCTATGAATATCTTGAACCAACTCATTCTTATCATCCTTAATATGAGCAACACTACCCATCGATAATCGACTAAGGGCATCCGCCAGCACATTTTCTTTACCAGGGTGATAGAGAACACTCATGTAATAATCGTTTAGTAACTCAAGCCACCATATTTGGTGATGATTCAGGTCTTTCTGCTTAAACACATATTGCAAACTCTTGTGTTCGGTAAAGACATCTACATGCACACCGTACAAATAGTGCCTCCATATCTTAAGAGCAAACACAACTTCTGCTAGTTCAAGGTCATGGGTAGGATAATTCTTCTCATGAATCTTAAGTTTTCTTGAGACATAGGCAATGACTTTTCCCTTTTGCATAAGTACACATCCTAACCCAATTCTTGATGCATCACAATAAAAAAGAAATCCATCAGTACCTTCGGGTAGAGTTAATACTATAGCGGTAGTAAGTCTATCTTTCAATTCTTGAAAACTCTTCTCACATGCTTCGGACCATATGAACTTAACCTTCATTTGGGTCAATGCCATCAATGGAAAGACAATCGAAGAAAACCCTTAAACAAGCCTTCTATAGTAACCGACTAAACCCAAGAAAATTCTAATATCCGAATGGGATAGAGGTCTAGGACAACTCTTGACCGCATCCGTCTTGTTAGGATCTACCTCAATACCCTTACCAGAATTAATATGACCAAGATAATCAATAAACCTCAACCAAAACTCACATTTTCTAAACTTTGCAGAGAGTTGTTGGTCCTTGAGGACTTGTATCACAATCCTCAAATGATTTGTATGCTCGTCTTCACTCCTTGAATAGATCAATATATCATCAATGAACACAATCACAAACATATCAAGGTATAGTCTAAACACCCTATTAATCAAATCCATAATCGCCACCGGAGCATTAGTCAAGCCAATCGACATAACCAAAAATTTATAATGACCATACCGAGTTTGAAAAGCCGTCTTCGAAATGTCATCTTCCTTCACCCTCAATTGGTGATAACCTGACTGGAGGTCAATCTTAGAGAAGTAACTTTCCCATTGATGTTGGTTAAACAAATCATCTATCCTTGGGAGAGGATATTTGTTCTTACAGGTAACCTTGTTCAATTACCGGTAGTCAATACACATACGGAGTGAACCATCAATATTTCTAACAAACATACTGGAGCACCCCAGGGAGAGATACTCAGTCGGATGAAACCCTTTTCCAACAAATTTTTCAATTTTTCCTATAATTCCTTAAGTTCTGTCGGAGCCATATGATTAGGAGGAATAGAGATAGGTTGTGTATCTCGAAGAAGGTCAATACTGAAGTCTATTTCCCTTTCGGGAAACACTACTGGAAACTCACTTACAACGGGGATCGAGTAAAGAGTAGGGATCTCAGAATCTATATCCCTCACCTTAATGAGATGGTATATGCAACCCTTAGAAATCATTCTTCTAGCTTTAAGACAAGAGACAAACCAACTCTTAGACATAGAATTTCCCCCTGTCCACTCTAGGATGGGTTCATTTGGAAATTGAAATTTGACTACACAGGTTCGACAATCAATAAAAGCATAACATGAATGCAGCCAATCCATACCAAGGATAATATCAAAATCTAACATATCAAGCTCTACAAGATCAACATGAGTGAGTCTATCGGAACAGGAGATAGGACACTTTTTATAAACACTCTTAGTCAAAATAGAATCACTAACACGAGTAGAGACATAAAAGGGATCTAGCAACACATCCGAAAGAATATTGTCACGATCGAGGGGTATACCCTAGACGTAATATGGAATACAAAACCCTGAGACGCCTTATATAGGCCATTTAACTTTCATAGTCAAGATAATAGAAAATCGACAAGATTTAAAACATTTCAAATATAAAAAAAGTTTTTAAAACGAAGTCGAAGTCTAATACACTTGTCTCAAAACCAATCTAAAATAATAGAATCTTGGGACACATCCCATACAACAATGTTCCAAACTAAAAATTAAAAGAACATAAGAGAAATAGTGGCCAAATCCTCGAATGCTATGAGGACTCACCAATCTTCAACCTTGCCTCTATTATAGATCCTAGCCACGGGGATGAGAGTCGGGACCGACGGAACCTATATTTGGATAAGAAATGTGGGGAAAAGTATGCGTTAGTACCAAAAATGTACTAAATATGATATCTTGCATAAACATAACAGGAGAGTTGGACAACATAAGTCCTAAAGCATAATCGATGCACATAATAGATCATTTCAACATATAAGGGGTACTTCTTGAAATAACCTCAATTCATACTTAGTCAAGAAATAGGTAATCCGCCACCAGTCTTACTCATCATAGAAGGAAAACTCAAGAAACAATCCAAGCTCATCACCTATCATAACATATTTTAGTTTATCCTTTAAAGACATGGGGAATCGCCTCTTGCCTCACTATAAGGGAACATGGGTAATCACCTCTACCCCTCCTTACCTTTGGATCATGGGTAGTCGCCTCTTGTCCCTCTTACTATAGGATCATGGGTAGTCGCCTCTTTTCCTTTCATCATGTGACATGGGTACTCGCCTCTTGTCTTTCAATCATATGACATGGGTACTCACCTCTTGTATTTTACTTAGCATCATGTGTATTTGCCTCTAGTCCAACTTTAAGGAATATGGGTAATCGCCTCATATTCTTCTCATTAGAGGTCATGGGTAATCACCTCTAGCCTCATCAATTTCCTAGTTCCTAAGCTTATATTCATTTTAGGTGAGAAATCCTTTCAACCTAGATTTATTCAATGTGAGAAATCCTTTCACATTCATACATAGGAAAATCATGTGGGAATGATCCCTTCCACAACAATTACAACAATAATCAACAATCCATAATATATGCTTCACTCTCAAAGCAATACATATCATAATCATCATATATGCTTCACTCTCAAAGCAATTCATATCATAATCATCACATATGCTTCAATCTCAAAGCAATTCATAATGTACCTTATTTATCTTATAAGAATACACCTAAATCCATAAATTCTTCTTTCATAGAGTAAAACCCATTTACATCAATTTCATACTTAGAAACATGGGTTAAGCATGGGTAGATGTAAATTCATCCTAAAAACCTGTAATCCTCTCAATTAATGCATAATAACTCATAATTCAATCAATTTAGTCAACATTCACAAAGACCCATTACTTAGAAGAAAACTCTAACTCAAATTGAGAAATTTCTACTTTTAATTTGGAGAACTTAGGGGCTCCATGGATGCAAGGATTCCATGGATGAAAAGCTATCATACCTTGCTATCAAAGCCCAAGAATAATTAGAGAATGGAGACTTTACCTTCAACCCTAGCTTGAATCTTCTTCTTCAACTTCTAGAGAGAAATATTTGAGAGGGAGTCTTGTTCTTATTTTTAGGAATTTTGTGAGAATCCTTTTAAATTTTAGGGAAATTTTGGGTAAAACTCTTATATAGGTCTTTAGGTGAAGGGTAAAACGACATGGTATTGAAATAAAATTATATGAAAAGACCCAGAAGTCCCTGACTTAAAAACTGAAATTGAAACCCGTTTGAGCTCGCCAAAAGCCACTCGGTGATTCTCCGAGTGAGCCTTTAGCTTACCGAAAGTTACAGTGAGCCAGCTCTTGGACCAAGTTCATTAGGCGATAGGGGACTCAATTTGGCGATTTGATGAACGAAACGGCGAGCTCGATCCAGCTCGCCTAAAGTTACAGAACACTGGACTCAAAAATCAATTCAAAAAGGTAAGCTGGGTCTACTCGGCAGATCGCCGAGTCATTCGGCATCCTCGAGCTACTTCGCTGAATGACATGCGAAACGAATATATTTCCCTTTTCTGAATCCGAGGTGTTACATTATCTCCCCCTTGAGAACATTCATCCTCGAATGGGATTCTAATCATCTTATAAAAGAAAAGACTCAAAACTAGCAACCTATCATGCATGCAATCATATAAATACACATATCGAGGAGGAAACATCAACTCCAAGCTGAAACATACTCATATCATCATATCATGAAATCCATATGCAACTCATACTCAAATGCATATATCTAAGGAGGAAATATCAACTCCAAGCTAAAACATGCTCAACATCATCTCATGAAGTCTATAGGCAATTCATACTCAATGCACAACAACATGAGGAAAATCAATCATATAAACTCATTTTCTTTCAAAATTCAAGTTTTTCATGAACATGCATAAAATGCGGAATTGTGGGAATATCTAAAACACATGACTCCAAACAAAGATTAAATCATGAGGAACTCATTACCTCAAGCTAGAGTAGGAGTAGAAGGAAAAAGATGAGGATATCGGGACATCATATAGGCCTCGGCCTCCCAAGTAGCACCCTCAATTAATTGATTCCTCCACAACACTTTCACGGAAGCAACTTTTTTATTTCTAAACTTCTTCACTTGCTGGTCTAAAATCTCAACCGGAACCTCTTCATAAGAAAGATTTTCATCAACTCCCAAACCTCCTAAGGGAAATATAGCTGTCGGATCTCCAACACGTTTCTTTAACATAAAGACATGGAAAACATGATGCATCGATGTCAAATCATTAGGCAACTCAAGCTCATAAGCAACCTTACCAACACGCCTCAAAATCTGATATGGGCCTACATAACGGGGACTAAGCTTCCCTTTCTTACCAAATCTTATTCCATCCTTCATGGGTGAAATTTTCAAGTAAACCCAATCATGAACATAAAACTCAAGATCTCTTCTTCTAACATCAGCATAGCACTTTTGTCGACTTTGGGCTGTTCTCAACCTTTCTCTAATAAGTTGGAGTTTCTCCATAGCCTCAAGAACTAACTCGGGTCTTATCAAGGTAAATTCACCCAACTCAAACCAACCTATAGGAGATTTACACCTCATTCCATAAAGAGCCTCAAAAGGAGCCATACCAATACTTGAGTGATATCTATTGTTATAGGCAAACTAAATCAAAGGTAAATGATCATCCCAATTACCCTTAAAATTAATCACACAATCACTCAACATATCCTCTAAAGTTTTGATAGTACGCTCCGCTTGCCCATCGGTTTGTGGATGAAAATCCATACTAAGCTTAACACGAATGAATACCAAGACCCTTTTGGAAAGATTTCCAAAACTGTGAAGTGAATTGAGTACCTCGATCGGAGATAATTGACAAGGGCACTACATGAAACCTCACCATTTCCCTCAAATACAACTTAGCATAATCTTCCACCGAATAAGAAACTTTGACAGGAATGAAATGAGCCAATTTCATCATTCGGTCTACTATAACCCAAATTGAATCATATTGTCGTCGAGTACGAGGCAACCCAACTATGAAGTCCATATTCAAATCTTCCCACTTCCAAGTAGGATTACTAATGTCTTGGGATAAACCTCCCGATCTCTGATGCTCAACTTTAACTTGTTGGCAATTAAGACACTTAGCAACAAATCCCGCAATATTCTTCTTTACCCCGTTCCACCAATAGATCTCCCACAAATCCCGGTACATCTTGGTGGCTCCCGGGTGAATGGAATACCAAGAACTATGGGCTTCTGACAAGATCTGTTCCCTAAAGTCATCTATATTAGGAACATACAAACGACCTTGATATCTAAGCACACCATCTCACCCTTAGGAGAAAGACTCTACGGACTTTCTAAGCACCACTTCCTTCAATTCTACTAAGGTCGAATCAAGACATTGCTTGGCTTTCACATCCGTCACAAAAGATGATTCTGAACCATTTTGAACCACAACACCACTCTTGGTGGAGTCCATTAACTGAACACCCAATCAGGCCAATCTATGTACATCTCATACCAATTCTCTCTTACCCTCTTCTATATGGGAAAAACTACCCATTGATAGTCGGCTAAGAGCATCCGCCACCACATTCGCCTTATCGGGGTGATAGAGAACACTTATATCATAATCCTTAAGTAACTCAAGCACCCTCGTTTGGCAAAGATTAAGATCTTTCTGATTTAACACATATTGCAAACTCTTGTGGTCGGTAAACACATCTACATGCACACCGTACATGTAATGCCTCTAAATCTTTAAGGTAAAAACCACCGCCGCTAGTTCAAGATCATGGGTAGGATAATTCTTCTCATGAACCTTAAGTTACTTTGAGGCATAGGCAATGACATTCCCATTTTGCATAAGTACACATCCTAACCCAATTCTCGAGGCATCACAATAAACAAAAAAACCATCCGTCCCTTCCGATAAAGTCAACACCGGAGCGGAAGTAAGTCTATCTTTCAATTCCCGAAAACTCTTTTCACATGATTTGGACCATATGAACTTGGCCTTATTTTGATTCAAAGCCATCAATGGAGAGGCAATGGTAGAAAACCCCTCAAAAAACCTTCTGTAGTAACCAGCTAAACCCAAGAAACTTCTAATATCCGAAGGGGATAAAGGTCTAGGCAACTTTTGACCGCATTTGTCTTCTTAGGATCTACCTCAATACCCTTATCGAAACAATATGACCAAGAAAAGCTATGGACCTTAGCCAAAACTCACATTTGCTAAACTTTGCAAAGAGTTGTTGGTCCTTGAGGATTTGCAACACAATCCTCAAATGATTGATGTGATCATCCTCACTTCTCGAATAAATTAATAGATCATCAATGAACACTATTACAAACATGTCAAGGTATTGTCTAAACACCCTATTAATCAAATCCATAAATGCTGCCGGAGCATTAGTCAAACAAACGACATCACCAAAAACTCATAATGACCATATCAAGTTCTAAAAGCCATTTTTGGAATATCATCTTCCTTCACCCTCAATTGGTGGTAATCCTACTTAAGGTCAATCTTGGAAAAGTAACTCGCTCCTTAGTGTTGGTCAAACAAGTCATCTATTTTTGGAAGAGGATACTTATTCTTAATAGTCACCTTATTCAATTACCGGTAGTCAATACACATATGAAGTGAACAATCTTTCTTTTTAACAAACAAAACTGGAGCACCCTATGAAGAGATATTCGGTCGGATGAAACCCTTATCCAATAAATCTTTTAATTGCTCCTTTAATTCCTTAAGTTCTACTAGGGCCATTCGGTAAGGAGTAATAGAAATAGGCTGCGTATCTGGGAGAAGGTCAATACCGAAGTCTATTTCCCTTTCTGGAGGAATACTGGGTAGATCATCTGGGAGCACTTTCGAATACTTATTAACAATGGGGACCGAATCAAGAGTAGGGGTTTCAGAATCTATATCCCTCGCCCTAACTAGATGGTACATGCAACCCTTAAAAATCATCTTTCTAGCCTTAAGATAGGAAACAAACTGACCTTTCGAAATAGAATTTCCTCCGTTCCACTCTAGGATAGGCTCATTCGGAAATAAAAACTTGACTACACGGGTTTCACAATCAATAGAAGCATAACAAGAGTGCATCCAATCCACTCCCAAAATAACATCAAAATCTTGCATATCAAGCTTTACCAAATCAACAAGTGTAACTCTATGGGATAAGGAAACGGGACACTTTCTAAAGACTCTCTTAGTCACAATAGAATCACCAACAGGAGTAGAGACAGAAAGAGGATCTAACAACACATCAGGGAGCACATAAAATTTCATAGCCACATATGGCGTCACAAAAGACAAGGTAGCACCGGGATCAAGTAAAGTATAAACATCAAGTTGAAAGAATTTCAACATACCGGTAACCACATCGGGAGAACCCTCTTGTTCACCACGAGTCTGAAGTGCATAGAACCTATTTTTCTTGGGGGCGTTAGTACCCCAACCACTTGGACTAGATGAAGGATAGGGTTGAGCCCTACGACGATTATCTCCCTCATTCTTAGCAACTGAAGGAAAATCTCTTATTTTGTGGTCCATCTTACCACAACCAAAAAAAACATTAGAACCCGCTAGACATTTGCCCTCATGCTTTCTTCCACACTTAGCACAATTCGGCAATGAAGACCTATTACCACGTCCTTGAGCTTTAGGGTTAGATACCCTCTCCTTGTTGAACTTAGGAGCATTGGAGGAACCTTTTCCGGAAAACCTTTGTCGATACCTAGGACGACAATGTCCATCGGACCTTGCACGAGAGAAATTACCATCACCGGTTCTAGACCTCTTTGTCTCCCTAGACCTTTCCTTAAGTTTTTCCTCTTCGATCTGTTGGGCATGAACCATGAGACGAGAAATATACATGTTATGGACAAGCATAGCAGTACGACATTCTTTCACTACTAATTCGGACACGCCCAAAATGATCTTGCTCATCCTTGCCCTAGAGTCGGCAACTATAGAAGGAGCATATTTTGACAATTTAGTTAACCTCAAAGCATATTCTTCCACACTCATATTCCCTTGTCGGTGATTAATAAACTCAAGCACTTTTGCCTCCCTCATCTCAATAGGAAAGAACCTATCAAGAAAAGTAGACTTGAACCTTTCCCACTCTAGGGGACCCATATCTTCCGGTCTTACTTCCTTCTATTAGTTGAACCAAATTTGAGCAACACCCTTAAGTTGATAAGAGGCCAATTCTGCCTTTTCCACTAGAGTCACGCCCATAATGGCCAACACCTTGTAAACCTCATCAATGAACTCTTGGGGATCTTCCTCAACCTTAGAACCATAGAATTCCGGAGGATTCATCCTTGTGAAATCCCTCTCTTTAGATGTCGTCGTACCAACATTAGGGTTCACGGGGACCACAACCTCACTATTGGCTTGGGTAGTCACGGTTTGAGCCAAAACTTGAAAAACAGTCCTAAACTCCGCATTCGTCACTTGTTTAGCCAGAGGGTCAATCGGAGCTTGAGGAGCTAGAGGAAAAGCTTTTTGACCAACATTTTCTCCCTCAGTCCTTCCAGAAAAATCTCTTTGAGTAGTCATATCCTGTAGACCATCGAGTAAGGATTAAGAGAGAGACTTTATAGAGTTAAACTCTATCCCACGACTTAGAGGAATGAAGAAGTGAAGTTTCCTAAACATCTTGTAGCCTCTCATTCATAAATGTGGCGTGCTTCACACCCATAAACAAGATTCTACTTGACGTGGTTTTGAGACATCCTAGAACCTTTCTAAACCTTGTGCTCTGATTACCAAGCTTATCACGACCCAGGGGTACACCCTAGACGTAACATAGCATAAAAATCCCTGAGAGGCCTCATATAAGCCATTTAGCTTTCATAGTCAAGATAATAGAAAATCGATAAGATATAAAACATTTCAAATATAACCAAAGTTTTATAAAATAAAGCGGAAGTCTAATACATTTGTCTCAAAAACCATCTAAAACAGTAGAATATTAGGACAAAGCCCATACAACAATGTTCCAAACTAAAAATGAAAAGAACATAAGAGAAATAGTGGCCAAATCTTCGAATGCTATAAGGTCTCACCAATTTTCAACCTTTCCTCTACTATAGATCCTAGCCACGGGGATGAGAGTCGGGAACGCTGGACCTAGATTTAGATAAAAAATGTAGGCAAGAGTATGCGTTAGTAAAAAAATGTACTAAATATGATAGCTTGCATAAACATAACATGAGAGTTGGACAACATAAGTCATAAAGCATAATTGATGTATATAATAGATCAGTTCAACATATAAGGGGTATTTCTTGAAGTAACCTCAATTCATACTTAGTCAAGACATAGGTAATCCGCCACTAGTCTTACTCATCATAGAAGGCAAACACAAGCAACAATCCAAGATCATCACCTATCATAACATATTCTAGGTTATCCTTTAAAGACATGGGGAATCACCTCTTGCCTCACTATAAGGGAATACGGGTAATCGCCTCTAGCCCTTCTTACCTTGGGATCATGGTTAGTCACCTCTTCTCCCTCTTACTATAGGATCATGGGTAGTCGCCTCTTGTCCTTTCATCATATGACATGGGTACTCACCTCTTGTCTTTCAATCATATGACATGGGTACTCACCTCTTATTTTTTACTTAGGATCATGGGTATTCGCCTCTAGTCCAACTTTGAGGAATACGGGTAATCGCCTCCTATTCTTCTCATTAGAGGTCATGGGTAATAACCTCTAGCCCCATCAATTTCATAGTTCTGAAGGTTAGATTCATTTTAGGTGAGCAATCTTTTCACCCTAACATCATTCAATGTGAGAAAGCCTTTTACATTCATACATAAAAAAATTATGTGGGAATGATCCCTTCCACAACAATTACAACAATAATCAACAATCAATAACATATGCTTCACTCTCAAATCAATACATATCATAATAATCATATATGCTTCACTCTCAAAGCAATTCATATCATAATCCTCACATATGCTTCAATCTCAAAGCAACTCATAATGTACCTTATTTTTCCTATAAGAATACACCTAAATCCATAAATTCTCCTTTCATAGAGTAAAACCCATTTACATCAATTTCGTACTTAGAAACATGGGTTAAGCATGGGTACATGTAAATTCATCCTAAAAGTATGTAATCCTCTAAATTCATGCATAATAACTCATAATTCAATCAATTGAGTCAACATTCACAAAGACCCATTACTTAGAAGAAAACCCTAACTCAAATTGGGAAATTTCTACTTTTCAATTGGAGAACTTATGGGCTCCATGGATGCAAGGATTCCATGGATGAAAAGCTATCATACCTTGCTATCAAATCCCAATAATAATTGGAGAATGGAGACTTGACCTTCAACCCTAGCTTGAATCTTCTTCTTCAACTTCTAGAGAGAGAAATATTTGAGAGGGAGTCTTGTTCTTCTTTTTAGAATTTTTGAGAGAATCCTTTTAAATTTTGGGGAAATTTGGGGTAAGTCTCTTATATTGGTATTTAGGTGAAGGGTAAAATTACATGGTATTGAATTAAAGTAATCTAAAAAGACCCAGAAGTCCCTGACTTAAAAACTTAAATTGAAACCCGTTGGAGCTCGCCAAAAGACACTCTGCGATTCGCCGAAAGTTACAATGAGCCAGCTTTTGGACCAAGTTCATTAGGCAATAGGGGACTCAATTTGGCGATCCGTCGAATGAAACGGTGAGCTCGATCCAGCTCGCCTAAAGTTACAGAACACTAGACTAAGAAATCAATTCAAAAAGGCGAGGTGGGTCTACTCAGCGGATCGCCGAGTCATTCAGCGTCCTCGAGCTACTTCACCAAACGGCATGCAAAACGAATATATTTCCCTTTTCTGAATTCGAGGTGTTACAAATATCAAACCTCATAACCATATTAAGGCGTCACAAAATACAGGGTAGCACTGGGATCAAGTAGAGCATAAACATCAAGTTGGAAGACATTCAATATACCGGTAACCACATCATGAGAACCCTCTTGATCATGACGAGTCTAAAGTGCATAAAACCTATTTTGCTTCTGACTCCCACTAGAACCAGACGAAGGATTAGGTTGAGATTGTCTACGATTATCTCCCCCATTCATAGCAACTGAGGGACAATCCCTTGTCCTGTGATCCATCTTACCACAACCAAATCAAGCATTGGAACTGGCTAGACATCTACCCTCACGCTTCTTTCCACACTTAGCACAAGTAGGCAATCAAGATCAACTACTGTTTCCTCCTTGAGGCTTAGGGTTAGACACCCTATCTTTGTTGAACTTAGGAGGAGGATTGGAGGAACCTTGACTAGAAAACCTTTGTCGGAATTTAGAATGACTATGTCCATCGGACCTTGAGTGTGAGAAGTTACCATTACCGATTTTGGCCCTCTTTACCTCCCCAGACTTTTCCATAAATTTCTCCTTTTCAATTTGTTGAGAATGAACCATGAGACGAGAAATTTCCATATCATTAATGAGCATAGTGGTACGACATTCCTTAACCACCATTACGGATACACCTGAAATGAACTTACTCATCCTTGCCTTAAGATTGGCAACCATAGCAGGGACATATCGAGACAATTGTGTGAACTTCAAAGCATATTCATTCACACTCATGCTTCCTTGTCGAAGGTTGATGAACTCAAGTACCTTTGCCTCCCTCATCTCCAAGGGAAAGAACCTATCAAGGAAAGCAACTTTGAACTTTTCCCAATTGAGACGACCCGCATCATCCGCCCTCCTTTCTTTCCATTGGTTGAACCAAACTTGAACAACACCCTTAAGTTGGTAAGCGGCCAATTCCACCTTTTCCATTGGTGTCACTCCCATGATCATTGATACCTTATACACCTAATCAATGGACTCTTAAGGGTCTTCCTAAACCTTAGAACCATGAAACTCTAGAGGATTCATCCTAGTGAAATCCCTCATTCTAGTCACTGTCGTACCCACATTTGGGTTCACGGGGACCACAACCTCCCTATTGGCTTGAGCCGTCATGGCTTGAGCTAACACTTGATATAGCAGCCCTAAACTCCACATTAGTCACTTGCTCAGCCAAAGGGTGGATCGGAAGTTGAGGAGCTTCTTGTTTCACATTCTCTGTCGCATTTAACCTAGCATATGCCCTTCAAGTGGCTATATCCTGTAGAGCATCGGATAAGGATTAGGAGAGAGACATTATAGAGTTAAACTCTATCGCACGACTTTAGAGTAATGAAAGAAGTGGAGTTTCCTAAACATCTTATAGCTTATCATTCATAAATGTGGTGTGCTTCACACTACTGAACACGAATCTACTCGATGTGGCTCATGTGACATCCTAGGACCTTTCTAAACCTTGTACTTAGAATACCAAGTTGTCACGACCCAAGGTAGACCCTAGGTGTAGCATGGCGTATAGGACCCCGAGAGGCCATACATAAGCCACTTAGCATACATCATACAAGATAATAAAAATTCAAGCAAATTTAAAAGAAAATTCAGAGTTATATAAAATAAAGTGGAAGTGAAAACAATGTCTCAAGGCCATCTAGTAAAAAGAAAGATCGGGACGTTACCCGTACATCAAGTTCAAAACAAAAATATAAAGACATAATTAAACAAAGGCTTGATCCTCAGAACATGAGGACTCACCATTCTTCAACTTCTACTATGAGATCCTTAGTAACGAAAATGCAAATCTAGAGCGTCGGGCCCTGCATTTGGGAGAATGTAGGCAAGAGTATGTGTTAGTATAAAAATGTACCAAGCATGATAGTAATGCATGAAAATATGAAATCAAGCTAAAATGGAACTTTTCATGATATGTAATGACCAAGCTAAAATATGAGATAAAAAGGTTAGAAACATAAGTCATAAAACATGGTCAACACAAGTTAACATATTTAAAACATTCATGAGATACCCCTTGAAATAACCTTGATTCATTAGTGTGGGAGAATTACCTTTAACCGACATGTAAGACCATGTGAGCTATTAACATGGAATCCGGTGTCTACCCCACACCGAAAAGAGGGGTCCTCTCTTGCCAAGGTAAGAACCATGAACTTCTAGCTTACATGGATCCACTAGCTAATGTATATCTAGAAAAATCTATGGTGGCACATAGTTTAAGGGACATGGGTAATTGCCACTTGTACACTCGGTGCTAAGTATAACTCCCACATAATATTGTTTATTCTTAACTTTTCTTAACAATCATGAGATATGGGTAATCGCCACTTGTCTTATCACTAGTGATCATGGTTAATCACCGCTTGCCTCATTATTAGAATAGATCCTTACTTGATTCATTTTAGGTGAGAAGACCTTTCAACCTTAGAATCCTTTCTGTGACACAATCTTTCACACTCATGCTTTCATGTGTTTATGAGAAATTCTTTCACAACATAAAAATAATAACATTTATACTTCACTCTCAAAGCATCCTTAAAACATTTACATCAATTTCATAAGAACATGCATAATTTCATAAACTCATCTTTCATACTAAAAAACCCACATTATATCATCATAGCTTGGAAAACATGGGTTAAGCATGGGATCATGGGGGTTCATCTTAAGAACATGGAATTATCTCAATTCATGCATAAAAGTTCATAAATCAATCAATTAAATCAACATTGAAAGGAACCCATGACATTGAAGAAAATCCTATTTTCAATTGGGGATTTCTAGCTTCAAAATTAGGAAATTTCGGACCTCTAGGGAGGAAAGGGCTCCAAAGATGAATACTATCATACCTAAATGCCTAAAGTTTGACTTCAATGGAGGAAATGGGAGAATTGACTTGAAACCCTAGCCCCCTTCTTCAATCTTCTAGAGAGAGAAATATTTGGGAGGATGAACTTTCTCTTCTTTTGAGAATTTGAGAGAATAAATTAATTTTGGTGATTTTAGGGTTAAAAATATTTATATAGTGCTTTGGGTTAAGGGTCAAACAATATGGTATTGAATTAAAATAATCCAGAAAAGACCCAAAAGCCCCTAACTTAAAAGCTGACAGACTCACTGGACGGTGGCTTTCACGTCCCATCTAAGGCACCACGGACTGTCGACTTTGGTTGTGAAGAAGCCCTTGACTGAGGGCTTCACAGTTTCCAGCCCACGAGAGCCTTAACGGCTCATAAAAGGTACCACGAGCCGTTATGGCCGTCGTGGTCCTTGAACAGTGGCAATGAAAAATTCCTCTACTGACGACTGCCTAACGACCTAGATGACGGCCCATCAAATCCTCTACGGGTTGTATATGCCTCTGTGAGAGGGACGCCTGCTCAGTTGGTCGTGGGGGAACTGACCAAGAGCCACCCCATGGACCGTGGTCCCTTTCTCGACCCGTCAGGGGCTCCGTGGAGGGTTTCATGGTCTAGTCTTGGCTTGTGAGTTTCTTACTTGGTCCCTTTCTAGCCTTTATAATTTTCAAGGTATTACAATTGATTATTGAACACCATGATGAGACATGTGATAGTTTGTTGTCGAGGTCATTTCCGACAAATGTTTATGATGCCGAGGTCTTTGTCGGTGAGTGTTATGAAGTCGAGGTCCTTGCTGGTGATTATTATCATGCCAACGTCTTTACCGACTATTGATATTAAGCCGATGAGAAATGGTTTTGGCTAAATATTTGATATAAAGCCGATGGAAAATGGTTCCAGCTAGTGATGTGATGTAAAGTCTATGGAAAATGGTTTCGACTAGTGAGTTGATATAATGCCGATGGAAAATGATTCCATCTAGCGATATTGTGCCAATGGAAAATGGTTCCGGTGAGAGATTGATTATTGTAACTTGTTGTATTTGATGTTTATGTGTGACTTTTTTATTATTTTTGATTTATGCACTTGTTGCGTGTGACATATCTACTTGAAATTGAGATTGACCTAGTTGATTCGTTTGATTGTTGATTTGTGAATATTGGACTATAAGGGGTCGTTTGGTTTGAAGACAAGTTATGATGGGATTAATTATGATGGGATTAATTATGCTGAGACTATTTATTCTGGGATTACTTATCCTGAGATTATTTCTAATTGATTGATTGGTTTGTTGTATTAAAAATAATAGACATTGCTTCCTTTCTAAGAAAAAGTTGTTTGTTTACAAAATACCCTCCACCTTATTTAACTTCTATACATATTTTTTATAGAGCTTTTGTTATAGGCATTGCAATATTTTACTCTAATAATATTTGTAAAATAATATTCTATTGTCCATAAAAAATTAATTATTTTTGACAATTTGTTTTTAGCTTTATCCAAAATACGCAAAAAATTGATTTTTACAGCGCGCGCACACACACACACACATATATATATATATATATATAGAGAGAGAGAGAGAGAGAATTGGAATGTTTTTCACTTGCGGAAGATATTTTGGAAGATATCTACAACAAGCATTTTAATCTTCATTTATTCAATTAAATATATATAAGATTTGATTGCTAAACAATCGTAAGCTACAATTAAATATGCATAGAGGGATAAAATTGCATTAAAATAACCATAAAAACAGGGTCAAAACTCACAAAAAACTCCATCAAAGCAATGTTAAAAAATTGACAAAAACCACCAAAATAGCCTAAACTTAACAAAACAGTAAAAACTACTTTTAAATAGCAAAATCTGGGAAAAAAATTGCACAACAAAAAAGAACAAGATTGCTCTAAGAAAAACTGGATAAATCTTGTGTAAAATGTGATAATAAAAAGGATTGAAGGGGTATTTTTGTCATTTGAATTATATCATCCAGGATAAGTTATCCTGGGATTGTTATTCCACCAAAAGGGAGGGATAACTTATCCCAGTACTATTTACTAATCCTGGGATAAGTTATCCCCATCATGTGCAACCAAACAAGAGATTAAGAAACACTAAAGTTTTATCCCATGACTATTTTATCTTATCCATCACAGCAAACGACCCCTAAGTGTAGGGCCTTATGAGCGGTATATTATTGATTTGTTAGGTTGCACTGATTTCTATGCAGGTTGTAGTTTGAAGAGGTTCGGTTGGAGTATAAGGGTTACTCGATTCCTAGCTAGATGCCTTGTTTATTAGGTTTCTTGTTGGGTACCGTATTGTTGGTCCTCACCCCTTGCTTCTACACTTTTGTAGGTTCCGTGCCCGGACCCATGTGATATCTTTCTCTTTCTTCTAATTTTGAGGCTTGTCAAGGATTTTGAGTGGTAGCTGATTGTCATCGCACCAGAGCCTCTTGTTCCTCTACTTCATGCTTTGTTCTATTTGAGAAACAAAAACTGAGATTTTTACTTACTTCTAAATTCCTCACTATATGCATTTAGTGGCTTATACAAGTGGCAATCAGATTTTGGGGTATTGTTTAGAATGAATAAGTTTTCTTCTTTGTCTTGTTCTTTCTTTATTTTTCTGCTTTTCTTTCATTTTTGTTGGGTTGAGGTTGACTTGTCTTTGTGGGAATAGACAACTGCCATCACGTCTATTTTTGGATCGTGACAAATGGTATAAGATCAGAGGTTCATAGGTCTCGTGTGTCTACAAATCAAGTCTAAGTAGAGTCTTGGGGATCGCTATAGAGACTTCTCTATGTATCGTTGAGACTCTAAGAAGAATATATGGAACCATCCATTTATTCATCCTTTCTTATCATACGTGCTTACCTTTGCTGGGGTTGAGTTGCTACATGTTCTTTTGGCAGATGCCGAGGACAAGAGCTTCTGTTTCTAGTGGTAGAGGGGAGCCAGTCCTCGAGCTTGTTATTGAGACCCTAGCTAGGGGTAGAGGACGGGCCCAAGCTAAAGGTCGTGCTGGTGGAGTAGCACCGATTAGAGGTCATGCCGGTAGAGCAGCACCAGCCAGAGGTCGACCTAGAGATGCTTCTCGTGAGCCACAAACTGAGGTTACGGTGGACTAAGTTCCCCCCGAGTTTGGAGCTCCTTTGTTTCAGGAGACTTTGTTGAGGATTCTAGGTGTGTTAGAGAACCTCTCTCAAGGTAGTGTGACAGGTTCTCCTTCTTCTGATTTCGAGGCTTGTCAAGGATATTGAGATTGAGATGCTTGTCATCCCGACAGACCCTCTTGTTCCTTTAC
Organism: Solanum etuberosum; assembly: GCA_029582245.1. Lineage (NCBI taxonomy): Eukaryota > Viridiplantae > Streptophyta > Magnoliopsida > Solanales > Solanaceae > Solanum > Solanum etuberosum. The sequence goes on along the minus strand of JAJONR010001078.1, from coordinate 11,283 downwards.
TTTATGTTTTTTTCTATTTGAGAAAAAATACGGAGACTTGTACATACTTCTAAATTCTGCACTCTATGTATTTAGTGGCTTGTACATGTGACAACCAGATTTTGGAGCATTGTTTAGAATGAATAAGTTTTCCGCCTTTATCTTGTTCTTGGTTTATATTTACATTTTTCTTTCAGTTTAGTTGGATTTAGGCAGACTTGTCTTGGTGGAAATAGATATGTGTCGTCACTTCCATTTTTGGGTTGTGACAACTCAAGAAGGATTTTAGTGAATCCATATGTTAACGTTTTGTTCGATACTCTGGTAAGGTATAGGGCGACTCTTGCAAGTGGGTAAGACATTGTATCATCACAAGGCTCATACTGATGTTTTTGGTTAGAGAAACTCCCTAATAAAGTAAACTGTTTATATTTTAGTATTTGCTATCATTGCATCTTATATTGTAAAGCTAAATGATTTTTCTCCATGTGAATGCTTTACTTCACCTGAGTTACTTCAGTCCTTTAGCTCAGTTATCTGTTTCATTCACCTTTATTACATACCGTACATTCCATATACATGTCATTCGACGCTGCATCATTTCATGATGCAGATACAAGTATTCCGTATCATTAACAATTGCTTTGGTGAGATCACTTCACTACTCCACAGCTTTTGGTGAGTTCTCCTTACTTTTCGAAGGACTCTATTTTTTATTGCTTTAGTAGTTCGATTAAGGTTGTCGTGGGTCTTGTCCCAACACCTATATTTAAACTATAGAGGCTTCATAGATAGGAATATTTATAGGGTCTTTCAGTATTCAATTTCAGATATTTTTCTGAACTTTTATTATTTATATCCAATATTTTAAGACAACTTTAAGATTACATAAATTGTTTTAAATGCTTTTCTTCAATTTTAAGCTTATTTATGTTTGAGTTAGTCTACCTCTAAGTGTTAGCCAGGCCAAGAATTTTCTTGAAGACTAGCAATGGTTTTCGAGTACTGGCCACGTCCAGGGTATAGACTCAAGGAGTGACATACACCTCAAAATGTTTTTATATATAGGATCTATTTTAGCCATAATAGACATACTTTCTAAGTAGGAATACTTTCCCACGCTCGTATTCTCCACTCAAATATTAATTAGGCTATAGCATAAGACTGCAGACTTGGATAAAGGTGTTATTCAACAACCACATAAATATACCGTCTCACGCAAGAATACATAATAAATAGGCACAATCAATTAAGGGCTCATCAATTAAGGGATCATCAATTAATAGAGTTAACCACGTTGTTGAACAAGTAGAGAAAAAATAATGGCAAATTTATATTAAACATAATGTAAGTCATATTTCAAAAGGTTCCATCACACACCCTAGATATAAATTTTGCTACTCATAATAGTATGAAGAAATTCAATAATAGAACTCATGACAATAGAAATTAAGAAGAAAGAGTAAAAACTGTGAGGTGAATCTATATCTTATCTCCAAGGGTGTTCTTGCCTCCAAATATTCAGCGTTCCTTTTTAGAAGTCATTTACTAGGGTATTTAAGGGACCTAGATTTGTAGGGAATCATATAACCTAATCGAAGCTCTCTAGAATAATTTTCTTTGCTCATCTGAACTCTCGCTTCACGAGGATCACAAGTGTACTCTTAATTATCTCTTGCTTCTAGGCTGGCTTGGTTTTCTCCTGAGGCGAGGATATTGAGTGAATTCGGCCTTGCTCTATCATCATTCCTTTACTTCAAATCAGACAAATATCACATATTTTTTATTGTGTTCATCTAACATACTTCATACACATATAAAACTCATAATAATCTTAAAAAATATGGGATAACGATGTGGCGATACAATTATGATCAAAATATATGAGGTGATAGTGTAATAGATATATCCACTTTTAGCTAAATATTAAGCACGCATAAAAGTGAGTGTGAAAAGTGTAAGATTGATGCAACTCAATTCGTTGATCTATATTGATGTGTGTGTCATATTTTCATCATTCACCATAACTTGTATTATCATTATTACCTTTCATGACTAATTTGATTGTCTGGAAAGGGAAAGACCTACTTGGGGGGATGGGGTTGTAATTAGGATGAGGATGGTAATTGATGAGTTTAGTATGTAATCAATAATTAGAAGAAATAAAGTATGTGTTTTTGAAATATGAGCAATTATCAAAAGATTTATTTAATCAATAGCAAGTTGTGTACTTGTTACATCTCCTTAGACTTCCTCTGGCGATTCACCATAACTTGTATTATCATTATTACCTTTCATGACTAATTTGATTGTCTTGAAAGGGAAAGACCTACTTGGGGGCATGGGGTTGTAATTAGGATGAGGATGGTAATTGATGAGTTAAGTATGTAATCAATAATTAGATGAAATAAAATATGTGTTTTTGAAATATGAGCAATTATCAAAAGATTTATTTAATCAATAGCAAGTTGTGTACTTGTTGCGTCTCCTTAGACTTCCTCTGGTTCTTGATAGATATCAAAAGATATATTTATTTAGTTATTGATCTTTTTTCAGATAAAGATATCTCTATTCCCATTTTTTTTACCTTCTTTTGCTCCTTTTCTATTTACCTTTTCTCTTGTCTACTATCGTCATATTTCGTATGCTTTGTGAGGCATCTGTTTTCTTCTCTTCCCGTAGATTTTGATTATGGTGATGAGTATATATGGTCATTTAATATTAATTTTTTTTCTTTCTATGGACAAGTAAGATATCATCCTAATCAGTAACTTTATTTATCAGTTTTTGGTGATAACAATAAGTCCGATTCGGCCTTTATGATTCACAATAATTTGTGAATCTACTTCTATCATTATCTCTCTATCTAGTTTTTTCACAAAGATTAATATTTTCTTATCCTTTTATTTGCTATGATTTCATTGATGTGAAATTTAATTCCTCATTATACCATAGTAAAGACACAAAATGAAATCAAAACATAAACTTAAATAAAAGATAAATGTTTCTACAAACATAAAATGACAACAAAACAAAACAAAAGACATAGCACGGCCACAAAACAAAACATACAACCAAACATAACATGATAATAAAACAAAGCAACAAACTAAAGTTTCTTAAGATCTAAAGCCTAACCTCTAAGTCAAGCTCCTCCTGATCATCAATATCGGTGTTCTGAACCGATTGATTAGGACGGTTGGCAAACAAGTTCTAATCTTGAATGTAAATCCCCGTATCCTAGACAGACCAGAATGCAGAATTCCAGAAGTTGCAGGTGCCACCAACAGGCCGTAGGGTGACCCACGGACTGTAGGTGGTGGCCCATGGTTGACCAACTGTAGACCATCCCCAGAAAGCCTAGAAAATTTGGCTAACGGTAGACCCATGCCAGGACCTACGAACCGTAGGTCAGACCACGGTCCGTGGTCCAGAGCCGTAGGTCAGACCCCCAGTTTTCAGCCCCAGATGTCGAACGACGGTTGACCAGCATGGACCGTCGGTCCATTCACGGTCCGTCGGTTGACCCCGACAACTTTTAAGTCAGGGGTCTTTGGGTCTTTTCCATATGTGTTGGACCCCTACACTACGTCGTTTAACCACTAAATTACGTGGTTTTGGTCAGTTTTAGCCTAGTAACTTAGTTAGACTTTACCCAAGTCAACTCATTCTCCTAAAATTCATCAAGTTGAATGAGAAGAAGGAGAAAGAGTCGACCAAGCCCTAGTTCAAGAACGCAATGAGTTTTCATCAGTTCCAGCCCCAAAATCGAAAGATTTCTCTGTGAAATTCATCACCAGGTATGTGGAATTTCACTAGTGGAGTCCTTTCACCCATTAGGTCCCTAGAATTCAGCCAAATTCTTGATTTCCTTCATATTATCTAGACCTAGGGTTTCTAGAATTTCAGCAGATCATTATGAATTAGTTACTACAATGTTCCTAATCAGATTATCATGATTTTAGTATTTTTTTGCGTAGATTCTTTAAGAAACTCAGAGCCCTAGCTGTGTAGTTCTTTTAGTGCCTGAATTATACATGCTAGGTCAGTTATTTCAAATATACATGCCTCAGATTCGAATGTTTCATTATCAGTACATTAATGTTGCATTTTCAGTTAGCATGTCAGTACTTTGAGCTATCCAGTATTACAGAAATTTAGGCATAATGTGTTATTTACATAATCAGTTGGGGGTAGACTTAATACCGAGTTGCACTAGGGTTAGTCACCCTCATAGTCCCAGAACTAAGTGCCCCGTAGGTTGTAAGTCCTCTCTGTGGGCATCATTTTAGTGATCAGGCCAGTCCTGCCTCTATACCTCTTGCAGGGTATATTGGGTCCTCTCGATGGGGCGTATACATCAGACTCCACATTTAGCTCATGTGGTTTTATGTCGGTTAATAGTAGCTCCGTCACAATCAGATTCTATTGCATTGACCATGTTATTAGTTACAGTCAAATTTCAGTCTCAACATGTTATAAACTTGGTCATTGCATTCAGTTAGTTTATGTTCAGTATTCTTAGTATAGTACCATGCTTATATCATATCATTGCTCAGTTATATGTTTTGTTCAGTTATGTTATTATTCAGCTTTACTCTATCCTGCATGCTTAGTACCTTTCAAGTACTGACGCATACTCTGCGTTACATCTTCTCGTGATGTAGGTTCAAGTTCTTAGCTTCCAGATCACGCATAGATCAGTTCCCGATCTCCAGCTCAGCAATATTAGTGGTGAGTCCTCATTCTCCGAGGACGATAGACATGTTTCATTTGCTTTTAGTCTTAGTTTCAGTTTTTGCTAGATTTAGCAGGGGCATGTCCCAGCATTTCTAATCAGTTAGAGGCTTTATTTCCGACATAGTTAGAATCAACTTTAGCATTTGAGTTTGACCTTTCAGTTGTTGTTAAACTCTCAGTTTTATATATTCAGATAGTTTATGGGTATTCCTCATCATTTCAGTTTATCGCATGATTTAGCTTCCTCACAATATTTCTTTACCTCAGTTTATTTAGTATGTTTATGATATGCCAGCTCGGGGTTAGTTTGGGGTCACTCGTGATCCTAGGTCCCATGTCCGCGTCCTGGGGGTAGCTTTGGGGGGTGAAAAACTTGGTATCAGAACACTAGGTTTAAGTGTCCTCGGATGTTTGAAAACCGCACTAAGTAGAGTCCTTTTCATGTGTATGAAGTGCACCACATCTAATGAGGGGTAAGCTACGAAGTGTTTTAAAAAAACCTCCCTTTCATGATATTCTTATCGTGTGTTGGTATGATCTCTCTCTAACTCATCATTATGCATTTCAGATCATGCCTTCTCGTTGAACTAATGCACGCAATGCTAACGCAGCTCCTCCAGTCCTAGATCAGGATGTTTCGAATGTAGAGTTTCAGACGCTATCCAACTTTTTACTCAGAGTGTGACTAACCAGAATAACCAGCAGCTTCCAGCTCCTGCAATTGCTAATATTAGGTCAGCTGCAGCTAGAGTTTGTGATTTTGTTAGGATGAATCCGCCTGAGTTCTTAGGGTCACATATTGGTGAAGATCCTCAAAACTTCATAGATGAGGTCAAGAAGATCATTAGAGTGATGCAAGTGACTGGGAATGATAGGGTAGAGTTGGCATTCTATCAGCTTAAGGATGTAGCTCACATCTGGTATACTCAATGGAAAGAGAACAGGGGTACATATACAGCTCCTATAACTTGGGAATGCTTTAGTGAGACTTTTCTGGACAAGTTCTTCCCAAGAGAGTTGAGGGAGGCAAGAGCTCAGGAGTTCATGAATTTGAGGCAAGCTAACATGACAGTCCAAGAGTATGGACTCAAGTTCACCCAACTCTCCAGGTATGCTCCTCACATGGTTTCCGATTCCAAGTCTCAAATGAACAAGTTTCTGTATGGAGTGTCAGACTTAGTGAAAACAGAGTGCAGAAATGCTATGTTTCTGGAAAATATGAACATCTCTAGGCTTATGACCCATGCTCAGCACGTTGAGGGAGATAAGCTTAAGGAAATAGCTAAGGACAATAAGAAAGCTAGCACATGTAACTATGAGTACTCTCCACAGAACTCGGGTGGTGGAAATCGCTCTCAGTTTCAGCAGAAATGTTCAGCCCCAGCACCTTCATCAGCTAGTGCTCCATCCTCCAGGTTCTGACAGGATCAGAAAGGTAGGGCATCAGGCTCTAAGTCTCAGGGGAGTGTTTCAAGTACCAGAACCTACCAAACTTGTCCTAAGTGTGGTAAGAACCATCCAGGCGACTGTCTTGCAGGAAAGGAAGGATGTTTTGGGTATGGTCAGACAAGTCACAGGTTGAGAAATTGTCCTTCTTCTAAGTAGGGTCAAGGAGGTAATAATGGTAGAGCACAGTTCACAACTTCAGCAGCACCAGCAGGTCGCCCGACTCAGCAGGGTAACTCATCTAGTACAGGTGGCGGTCAGCGCCAAAATAGGTTGTATGATCTTCAGGCTCGCCAGGATCAGGAAGATTTTCCTGATGTGGTCACTAGTACATTGTGAGTCTTTAACTTAGATGTTTATGCTTTGTTAGATCCAGGGGCTACTCTTTCCTATGTAACTCCTTATATATCAGTCAAATTCGATGTTAGTCCAGAAACTCTCTAAGAACCCTTCTCAGTCTCCACCCCAGTTGGTGACCCAGTTATAGCTAGACGGGTATACAGATATTGTCCTATCACAATCTCTCAGAAAGCCACCTCAGCAGATCTTGTAGAGTTAGAAATGGTAGATTTCAATATCATTCTAGGCATGGATTGGTTACATTCCTGTTATGCCTTAGTCGATTGTAGAACTAGGATTGTTCATTTTTAGTTTCCAGATGAACCAATCTTAGAATGGAAGGGTAGTAGCTTAGCGCCTATGGGTCGATTCATTTCTTACCTTCAGGACAGAAAGATTATCTCTAAGGGTTATCTCTATCATTTAGTTCGGGTTAAGGATTCAAGCTCCGAACCCCAACTCTTGAGTCAGTTCTAGTAGTTAATAAGTTTCCAGAAGTGTTTCCAGAAGATCTTCCCAGAGTTCCTCCCAAAAGGGAAATGGACTTCGGAATTGATCTCCTTCCAGATAACCAGCCTATTTCTATTCCTCCTTACAGAATGGCTCGAGCTGAGCTGAAGTAATTGAAAGAGCAGTAGAAAGACCTTCTAGATGAGGGCTTCATCAGACCTAGTATTTTGCCATGGTGTGCACCAGTGTTGTTCGTGAAAAATAAAGATGGTTCTCTCAGGATGTGCATTGACTATCGCCAGTTGAATAAAGTCACAATCAAGAATAAGTATCCCATCCTCAAGATTGATGACTTGTTTGACCAACTTCAGGGTGCTAGTCATTTTTTGAAGATAGACCTCGGATCCGATTATCATAAGCTCAGAGTTAGAGACAATGACATTCTGAAAACAGCCTTCAGAACTCGGTATGGTCATTATGAATTTGTAATTATATCATTTAGACTAACCAATGCTCCTGCAACTTTCATGGATTTGATGAACAGAGTGTTCAAGCAATATTTGGACTTGTTCATTATCATCTTTATTGATGATATCCTCATTTACTCTAGGAATGAGGAAGAACATGCGACTCATTTGAGAGTTTTTCTGCAAACTCTCAAAGATCGCCAGTTGTTGCTAAATTTAGCAAATGTGAGTTTTGGTTACAATCAGTTGCTTTCCTCAGGCATATAGTATCTATTGAAGGGATCCGAGTGGATTCTCAAAAAATAGAAGTGGTGAAATAATGGCCCAGACCTACCTCTCCTACAAATATCAGAAGTTTCTTGGGTTTAACAAGTTATTACAGAAGATTCGTGGAAAGATTTTTATCCATTGACTAAGTTGACTCATAAAAAGGTTAACTTTCAGTGGTCAGATGACTGTGAGAAAAGCTTCACAGAACTGAAAACTAGGTGGACTACAACTTCGGTTTTGACTCTACCAGAGAGTTCAGACGGTTATGTTATCTATTGTGATGCGTCCAAAGTCGGCCTAGGTTGTGTGTTGATGCAGCGAGGTAAGGTTATAACTTATGCTTCTAGACCACTTAAGGTTCATGAGAAGAATCATCTGACTCATGACCTCGAGATTGCAGCAGTGGTGTTTGCACTTAAGATTTGGAGACATTACTTGTATGGTGTTCACGTAGATGTGTTCACAGACCATAAAAACATTCAGTATGTGTTCACCCAGAAAGAGTTGAATCTTCGCCAGAGGAGATGGCTTGAGTTCCTCAAGGACTATGACATGAATGTGCTTTACCATCCTGGTAAGGCCAATGTTGTAGCAGATGCCCTTAGCAGACTATCTATGGGTAGTGTAGCACATGTTGAGGATGATACAAAATAACTAGCAAAGGATGTTCACATGTTTGCTCGCTTGGGAGTTCGCCTTATGAGCATATCATATGATGGTGTAACAGTTCATAATGGGTCAGAATCTTCATTGGTAGCGGAGGTTAAGGAAAAGCAAGACAGTGATCCGATATTGCTTCAACAAAAGGGTGCAGTCCATTAGTAGAGAGTTGAGGTATTCTCCCAAGGGGGAGATGGTGTGCTTCGCTATCAGGGTCGATTATGTGTTCCTAAGGTGGGTGAGTTGAGACAAAAGATTCTTGTAGAAGCCCATAACTCCAGGTATTCTATTCATCCAGGCGCCATTAAGATGTACCGTGATCTGCGGGAAGTCTTTTGCTGGAAATGTATGAAAAGGGATATAGCGGATTTTGTGGCTAAGTTCTTTAATTATCAGCAAGTGAAGGTAGAACATCAGAAACCAGGGGGTATGACTTAAGAGATCGACATTCCTACTTGGAAGTGGGAAGTGTTCAACATGGACTTCATTACAGGTTCACCTCGTACTCGGAGACAACATGACTCCATTTGGGTGATAGTTGATAGAGTTACTAAGTCTTTGCGCTTTTAGGCTGTTAAGACAACACATTCGACGGAGGACTACGCCAAGCTTTACATTAATGATATAGTAAGTGTTGCATGGGGTTCCTTTGTCTATCATCTCAGATAGAGGTCCTCAGTTTACTTCTCATTTTTGGAAGTCATTTTAGAAAGGTCTGGTACTCAGGTTAATCTTAGTACAGCGTTTCATCCGCAGACGGATGGTCAGGTAGAGCGTACTATTCATACCTTAGAGGAAATGTTGAGAGCTTGTGTGATCGACTTCAAGGGTAGTTGGGATGATCACCTTCCTCTTATAGAGTTCGCCTACAATAATAGCTACCATTCCAACTTTCAGATGGCCCCTTATGAGGCATTGTATGGGCGTAGATGTAGATCTCCACTTCGTTGGTTTGAAGTAGGTGAAGCAGGCTTGATAGGACCAGATTCGGTTCACGATGCTATGGAAAAAGTGCAGCTCATCAGAGATAGACTTAAGACAGCCCAGAGTCGCCAGAAGTCTTATGCAGATGTAAGGACAAGGGACTTGGAGTTCCAAGTTGATGATTGAGTCTTCCTGAAAGTGTCACCTATGAAGTTGGTGATGAAATTTGGCAAGAAAGGGAAGCTCATTCCCAGGTATGTAGGCCCTTACAAGATCTTGAAAAGGGTTGGTAAAGTGGCTTAGGTGTTAGAGTTGCCAGCAGAACTAGCAGCAGTGCATCCGGTCTTTCACGTTTCGTTGTTGAAGAAGTGTGTGGGTGATCCAACATCCATAGTACCTTTAGAGAGTATGGTTGTGAAAGACAGTCTCACTTATGAGGATGTGCCAGTTGAGATCCTTGATCGTCAGGTTAGAAGGTTGAGAAACAAAGAAGTCGCTTCAGTTAAGGTTTTGTGGAGGAGTCAGTCCGTAGAGGGAGGTACTTGGGAAGCAGAAGCAGCCATGAAGGCCAAGTACCCTCATCTCTTTCCTTCTGATTCCATTCCAGCTTGAGGTAATAGTTCCTCTTCAGTTTTTCAGTCATTTATGCGCAGATTCAGTCTTAGTATCATGTTCCTTCAGTTTGTACTTGCATTTTCAGCATATTTGCATGTCCTTGGAACTCAGTTCAGTCAGAAATCAGTTTCTAGAAATTTGTGGTAGGGTTTGCAGCTATTTCCCTCCATCTTCAGCTAGTTTAGTCTTCATTCGAGGACGAATGTTCCCAAGGGGGAGATAATGTAACACCCCGTATCCTAGACAGACCAGAATGCAGAATTCCAGAAGTTGCAGGTGCCACCAATGGTGCCACCTACGAACCGTAGGGTGACCCATGGACCATAGGTGGTGGCCCATGGTTGGCCTCCTGCAGCCCATCCCCAGAAGCCCAGAAAATTTGGCTAAGGGTAGACCCACACCAGGACCTATGGACCGTAGGTCAGACCCCCAATTTTTAGTCCCAGACGTCGAACGACGGTTGACCAGCACGGACCGTTGGTCCATCCACGGTCCGTCGGTCAGTCCGTCGATTGACCCCGACAACTTTTAAGTTAGGGGTCTTTCGTTTTTTTTCCTATGAGTTGGACCCCTAAACTACGGCGTTTAACCCCTAAACTACGTGGTTTTGGTCAGTTTTAGCCTAGTAACTTAATTAGACTTTACCCAAGTCAACTGATTCTTCTAAAATTCATCAAGTTGAACGAGAAGAAGGAGAAAGAGTCGACCAAGCCCTAGTTCAAGAACGCAGAGAGTTTTCATCAGTTCCAGCCCCGAAATGAAAAGATTTCTCTGTGAAATTCATCACCAGGTATGTGGGATTTCACTAGTGGGTTCCTTTCACCCATTAGGTCCCTAGAATTCAGTCAGATTCTTGATTCCCTTCATATTATCTAGACCTAGGGTTTCTAGAATTTCAGCAGATCATTATGAATTAGTTACTTTAATGTTCCTAATAAGATTATCATGATTTTAGTATTGTTTTGCGTAGATTCTTTCATAAACTCAGAATCCTAGCTATGTAGTTCTTTTAGTTCATAAATTACACATGCTAGGTCAGTTTTTTCAGATATACATGCCTCATATTCAAATGTTTCATTAATAGTACATTAATGTTGCATTTTCAGTTAGCATGTCAGTACTTTGAGGTATCCAAAATTTAAAAAATTATGGAATAATGTGTTATTTACATAATCAGTTGGGAGTAGACTTAATACTGAGTTGGACTAGGGTTAGTCACCCTCATAGTCCCAGAACTACGTGCCCCGTATGTTGTAAGTCCTCTCTGTGGGCATCATTTTAGTGATCACGCCAGTCATGCCTCTATACCTCTGGCAGGGTATATTGGGTCCTCTCGATGGGGCGTATACATCGGACTCCACATTTAGCTCATGTGGTTTTATGTCGGTTATTA
>JAJONR010001077.1:0-117128 GCA_029582245.1 Solanum etuberosum | reverse complement strand
TTAGAAAAAGATACTTTACAAAAGCTACTTTATGTAATAGCCGTCCACCTGTTAGGACGACTAACTTTTTATTAATAGCCGCCCACTATAAAAGGCAGCTTTTTAGTTTCCAATAAGATTCATCCACTTGGATGAAAGATATGTAAAATACATGTGAATATTATCTATAAAAAGGGCAGGAAAGACTGATGAAAATCATTCAATCCTCACCCGGTTTCCAAAAATCACTCTACAACTCTCTAAACTCTAAAAAATAAATACTAAAAATCTAAAATATGGAAAACAAAGGAACTATGGATCAGGAATCCGACATACAAAATAAGGTATGCCAATTCACAAATATGTGTAGCTAAATCTAACATTCCTTGAAGGTATTCGTTTTATTATAATCTTATTGTGTTATAAACTGCTGTGATAAATCTGTTTAAGTAGATTTGCCATAAAAGTAATATGTCAGGAGTAATTTAGCCCAGACTATGCCATCCTAATGTCGAAACCAGCAGGCAAGAGGCCATTTAGGGGAGTAGACGATGTAGAGGCGCTGTTAGGGAGATCGTGACAAATAAAATTATGGTAGTGATCCAAAAAACAGAATAAACATGGCAGATTAATGATATAATAAGGAGATAATAAACTGAATATTGGAAAGGAATATGATTAATACACAAATACGAAGAAATGAACACAACATACGGATACCCCATCATAAACATAATGAATAATGAAGAAAAAATAGTCAGGCTATATGCACTCAAAAACTTAGTACCAGAATTAAGAGAACTAATCTACAAGAAAGCAATACTATTAGAGATAGATGAATTAATAAACCAGAGATGGTATAATTTCGACCTATTAACTACAAGAGATATATTAGAAATAGATGCACCCTCCGATATAGGTTCAGACATAAATTTTTATGATATAGACTTAAATGATTAACTACGACTACCTACAGTATTGGTTAGAAACAATGAATAATATAAAGTTAACACAAATATCAATGTACATAAACCTCAATGAATACATAAAAACCCAGAATGAAGAATATTTAGAATATATGACAAATTGTATCGAAGAATTAAGAAGACTTAATAAACTAAAAATAGAAACTTATTCACAAGCCTTTACATAAAATGATAAACCAAGAATATCTAGAACAATGGATAGAAATAAAAAAGGAAGTAGACAGGCTACAAGACCTAATAAAGCTAGACCTAGACTTATACTTAAACACTCAAGATATTAGACACTTAAGAACCATGATAAACGATATAAATGAAATAATCCGCAAAACTACCACAGAACAAGAATTTTATCAAAAAACTTTTAATCAGATATGATAAAAATAATAAGAAAGCTAATCGAAGCTATATTCGACCCCCTACCCCCAAAATAATTCATTTGGTCAAAATTTAACAATTAATGCATATATATTTATTGAATTTGGTAGTCCTGAATATAATTACGCTTATTAACTTTTTGAGAATTATTTGAAGAGAGTATTATCTAGTAGTGTGAATGTGAAGAGTAGTCAAATAAAATTAAAATCAGTTACCAAGAAAAGATCATAAAACATACTCCATATGTCCCTAATTACTTGTTCATTTTTTTCTTTTTAGTTGTCCCTAATTACTTGTCTATTTTGACAAATCAAGAAAGGATAATTTTTTTACCTATTATACCCTCAATATATTACTTTGAAAAAAGTAGAATTTCTTGAAATTATTAAGTTTTTAATTCATCCACTTCATAATTAATAGGGGTAAAATGGTAAACTCACTATGTCAATAATTATTTTCTTAATAGGTGTGTCAATTTAATAGTGGACAAGTAATTAGGGACAAAGGGAATAATTATTGAGTATTGTACTCACATGAAGCATTTTTGTCCAAGTGAAAGAAATAAATGACAAATGTTGAATAACTTTCTCAATTAGTGTTAAAATCACTATTACCATGAGCATAAAAAGAAATTCTTGACAATAATTGATTTAAAACTATTGAGCAACCCTATTGTTGCATTTTAAAATCCCTTCATAACTTTATTGGACAAACATTAATTGTATTTTTAAAATAGAAAAAACATAGTTTTCAAAGGCTCAAAAGTTTTCATAATTGATGAAAAAGATCAAAATTATTACCGATTGAAGCAAGGAGTACCAAGGAGCACAAAATTCCGCTCCATTATTAACATATACAAGGTGTTTCAAACTATATTGAAAAATGGTTTCAGTCCATTGATATTGTATATAATTATTTTAGTTAGATGATCAAGTTTCCTTTCATTTTATAGCATACAAAGAGAATCTCATCACCTGAAGAGGAATATAATTGGAGTCGTCCAAATGAACCAGAAATCTAAAGTACACAATGAAGGCAAAACAAGAAATGATCTAGTAAACACCTTCGAGGAGATAGTACCTAACAAACAAAAACAAAAATTTATTCATTGTACGCAATTAATTAATTTAAACATCTAACAATTGACTTATTCTATTATTTATTTTATTTTTCAATTGGTTATGCATGATTTTCAGAATATAATTTTTTGAACTCATAATTGTTTTCTATGTGTATTGTGCCCTCTCATTAGGTTATGCATGTATTTCAGGTGAGCCTGAGGTCAAAAAAGTTAAAGGGGGAAGATAGTCCTTTAAAGAATTTTGATCGTGTTTTAAACGACAATGGCACCAATTGTAGCTCAAAACTTTTGACAAGAGACAAAAATGAAGAAAACTATCGTATCACACAAGATATACCAAGAAGTTTAAAATTTTGTTCCATCACCGACCTCTACATGGTAATTCATGTATACCTTCTGTCTATTATATTTTCTTACGTTAACATTAGTATCATTGAACAACTGTTTGCTCCTTCTTTTATTTTGATCCTTGAATATTTTCATAAACAAAAAATTAATTGTTAAACTTAATTTTATTATATCTCATAAACTTTCTTTGATTTAAGTGTACTACTAGACTTTCACCCGTTGAAGACGAATATAAATGAAATCTTCTGAGGTAATTACTACAACAAATGTGATATTTAACCACATATATTTTAGCAATGGTAAACAATTCATCGGTAGTATCACACTTTTTGTGAAAAAACTAAAATTTATGAGTCACATACTTTTAGTATCAAACATAAATTTAATAGCAAATATTTTGTCCAGGAAATTTTCCTTCCAAAAATGATGAATTGGCGGCAATTATTACTGAAGATCAGTTTCATCACTAATTTTGTTGAACATTTTCTGAAAAATCATTATTTGTCTTTAAATTTATTTAAGTTTAAATATGAAAGATGTTGTCACTAAAAGTTGCAAATTATTTAATTTTCGTGAATTATTGTTTGTCTCGATTGCATATGCCATGCACTTTTACTGATGCAATAGAAATTCCCATCTACAAATGTTTTCCGTAAAAAATATTATTGATCTCAATTACTAAGTAATTTTTTTTTTCAAAAGATTAATATTATTGTCGACAATTCATTTCATCTCTATTTTTATAAATAATTCATGACGAGTCATTATTTTTCATATATTTAGCTAAAAAATTTATAGAGAAAAGTTTTGTCCTAAAAAAAAATAAAAAAATAAAAAGAAGCATGAGAAATATAGACCAATTAGTAATATCATATTAGATTTCAATCGCTTTATTGTCAAACTCCGACTTAGAGTCACATCATTAACATGAAAAGGAATTAGAAATGCATGATTAGAATTATTAAATCCACCTTACGAAGCCCCAAAAACTACAACAATTCAAAAAATAAAAAATATAGGTATTACCTATTTGTAATCCCCCAACATTTGCTTCTCTATGGTCCATACATCAAAAGGATCAGTATTATTCGAGACACAAACCAACAAATATAAGTAATACTAGGTAGGCGGTGTCCGTGCACAAGGCATATCCCGACATTATATGGTATTCATTATACATATCACAACTTTATTTTTTTAAAAGTAAAACTCAATAACGTGACGGCAAAGAAAAATGTCAATAAAGATGTCACAAACAATTTTATATTGCAACTAATTGTTTTTTTTTTGGATCTCCTGTGGCTGTCACAGACTTGGATTATGGTAAGCTCTTGGTGTTCAGTGACTTGGTGTTGTCCTTCTTTTGTACTGACTCTCATGTTTTATTTTGGATTAGTCAGTTCTCTCTCTCTCTCTCTCTCTCTATATATATATATATATATATATATGTGTGTGTGTGTGACTTTCTGTTTGTAGTAGCTCATGTATTGGTGACACTAGGTGCCAGGGATTGGTATCTTGTGTTAGTTAGTCTGTTGGTCACTTTTAGGACTATTTTGTATATTTTGTATCGTACTAAAGATACATATGATATGACCCTTCTTTCGATATACATTATCCTTGTCTTCTGATTTTATTACTTATGTTCTATATAATTAATTTGTGTCTTCTGCAATCTTATGTCTAGGACGACATCGACTGCGGACGGGTGTGGACCTCCTTCACATTCGATGCCCCAACTAGGGTATGAGTTAGAGTTCGACCAGAGGTCGAGACCGGGCACCAATTCTAGAGCCTGAGCAAAAGGTTGAGCATGTTCAGTATGAGCCTGAGGTGTGGGGCCAGCCCAGCGTCCACCAAGATTTATGACCATGCCTGTACTTCACGATACATTGGCCAGGATCCGTAGTTTCATGGAGGGTATGTCTCAAGAAAGTACTATGCCTAGCCCTTTAGTCGGACCGCAGGTTACAGATGAGGCTCAGACTTCAGCCCAGGCAGGGGTACGAGGTACTCGAGCCCCACAAGCACATCGTGATGCTGCTCCTTGCACAGTAGTTCAGCCGGTTCCAACTGTTGCTCCACCTTCGGCCTCTAGGCAAGCTATGACCCCAGAGGAGCAGAAGATGTTGTAGCGATTTATCAGATTGGGTTCTCCTAGATTCACCGGTACTGCGGACGAGGATGCCCACGAGTTTCTAGTCAGATTTCATGAGAGGTTTCATGACCTTGGGTTAGTAGACTCCCATGGAGTCAATTACCCTACTTACTAGCTGGAGGGCCCAGCAAAGCAGTAGTGGAGATCCTATTTAGATTGCCAACTGGCCGGGTCACCTTTGATGACTTGGGCTCAGTTCTCTGAGGCTTTCTTAGAGAAATATGTACCGTGTAGCCTGAAAGCAGTTGCAGGATGAGTTTTCATATATTACTCAGGGATCACTTTCAGTTGCAGAGTATGAGGCACGGTTCTATGAGTTGGTGAGGCATACATCTATGCGTATGCCGACAGAGCATGAGAGAGTTCATAGGTTTATCAGATAGCTCTCGTTTCCTTTTATATTTGTGATAGAGTATATAGTGGCATCGGGTTATTTTTTCTGTAGATAGTTGATCATGCACGCACCATCGAGGGGATTCGTCGTGAGGCCTATGGAGATAGCGGAAAGAGGCCCCGTTGTCTGGGTGGTTTCAGTGGGTCTCTGTCCTATAGTAGAGGGTTTCAGGGATGATGGTATCCACAATAGTGTTGGCCTAGTAGGTCAGATGGTTCAGAATTTTCGGGGTTCACATTCAAGGTATTGTAACACCCTGGTCTTAAAAAGAGATAATTTTAGAAAGAAGTAAATTGGAAAGAGCTAATTTGAGATTTGTGCAAGTTATACTTCAATTGTGATTTTTAGGTCAACTTCAAACGACCATAACTTTCAGTACATGATGAGTTAGGTGGCCCATAAGCTATCAAATGAAAGATCTTTGAGTCATCTTTCCAACGTCACCGAGTTTGCTAAATTTCGAGTTTGAATGAGGGAGATATGCATATTTATGTTCAGCATGTCCGATTAAGGAAATTCATCTGAATTAAGGAGGGGTATTTTGGTCTTTTCCTTACCCCATTAGCCTTAAATGTTTTTCACCCAAATAGGGGTCTAAACTTATTGAGAACATTTTTCATAATCCTAATCATTCTTAGGTTTTTAGAGAGAAGTTCAAAAAGAGGATAAGGAGAAGTTCAAGAGTTCGTTCAAGATTCCTGCGATCTTCGAGGAATTTTGCCAAGGATTTGATACTTACGAGGAATGTAAGCTTTAATAGTGATGGGTTCTTTCACTCTCACGCCAATCATGAATTTCTCGAGTTAATTTCATCCATAACAATCCATGTATTGAGGTTCTTGATGTTTTGTTCTTAAATCTTTAATAATAGGATTTGATGAGTTTTTTAGGTGAATGTTATGATTTTGAGGGTTGTTTTTTAGTAGATTTCGTTTACTTATGTTGGGTATACAAATCTAAGAGAGTTTGGGAGAAATCAAGCGATTCTAGGTGAATTAGCGTCATAAATCAAGAAGAAAAATTCGTCGGAACATTCTGGGAATGGGCTGGGGCACCGCGCCCCAAATTCTCTAAGAGAGCTGCACCCTGCGCCTGCAGTGCCCCAAAAACCATCCCCAATAAGTGGAGGGCTGACGCGGCACGCCAGGAGCGTCAGCCCACTTTCCCTTCCGTTCTTCGATCAGCACTTGATCCTTTAAGTCGAGCTTTCATTCCTTTATTAATCCTAACTATTTAAACCTTCATTATGCATCGAGAGATCCTATATACCACGAATCATAACTCTTGAATTCACATTTCAAATTCAAGAAAAGATTAAGAGTCATGTTTTGAGAGGGCCTTTCGAGTCTTTTGAGAAGTCTTTTACAAACTTTTAAAACTTATTTTAAAACTTGAATACTTGAATATGGGCATAAGGAGAGTGGAATTCATGTTTTTAAAATGAATATAGGGGAACTAAGTATTCCCAAGAGGAAATGTTTTACATTTAAAATGAGAGGAAACTTCAATATCCCAAGGAGTTCATGAGGAGTTTTTGAGCACTATGTCTTTTAAGAGAACCTTTTGAGTAATAATCTCAAAGTTTTAGGATGAAGAAATGTTTTTAAAACATATGAGCATGAGTTATATTATTGGGAGTATTATTGAGCACCGACATGGGGACGAGTTCAGACAACTCAAAGTCCTCATAAACCATGTATGCCAATGTGGGTAAAAAGGCTCATACTTTTTAGATGATTCCTTATTGCTTTTTAGCATAACTTAGTGGATCCACTTAGTTGAGGATGTCTTATACTCCGGCAAGGTATAGGACAGTTCTGGCAGCGTGGGCAAGACGATGTATCATCACATAGCTCATAGTAATGGTTGTCGGTAAGAGAATCTCCCAAAAAAAAGTAAAAGAGTTATTTTGTATTTTTAAATACATTGAGTTATTATGTACTGTTTTAAATGATTTCTTTTTAATGCATATTTATTGTTGGTTTTATATGGAACTGAGTTTAGTATCTTTGAGTATCCTTGAGTAACCTTGAGTTGAGTTGAGTTAGGTTGAGTTGAGTTATGTTGAGTTGAGTTATGTTGAGTTGAGTTGAGTTGAGATGAGGTAAGTATGTTCTTCCTTTTTATCAGTTCAAGCTTATGAATGTGCTTCAGAGTTTCCCTTGCATGCTCGTAAATTCCATGTACTGGCGCCATTTGTCCTGCATCATTCATGATGTAGATACAGGTAACCAGGGTCATCAACAGGCGCTCTGTTGATACCACTTGCAGTTCCAGAGGTGCTTTGGTGAGCCTCCATGCTTCAGAGGGTTCCACATTTACTTTCAGTCGTATTAGGATGTCGTGGGTCTTGTCCTGACTTCCATCATAGTTGTTAGAGGCTTCATAGATAGACAGTAGTAGTTGAGGAGTATTTTCATTTCCCTTGTGCAATGTTTAAGACTTCAGTTGCCTCTTTTGGCCAGTTGAATTATTTCTATAAAATATTCTATGATATTTATTTTGAGACTTTTGAGTTAAATCTTTAATTTTGAGGTTCAATTATTGTTGAGTTAGTCTTCCAGTGAGAGTTGAGCCAGGCCAGGGGTTCGCTTGGGGCCAACAATGGTTCTCGAGTGCCAGTTACGCCCAGGGTGTAGGCTCGGAGCGTTACAAACTTGGTATCAGAGCACAGAGTTCAAGAGTCCTAGGGTGTCTATGAAGCCATGTCCGTAGAGTCTTAGTTATTGGTGTGAAGTGCGCCACATCTATAATTAGGAGGCTACGACATGTAGGAACTATCTCACTTTTTTCATACTCTTTTCATGCGATAAATGTCAACTCTATAAAAGTTTCCTTCTAATTCATGCTTGCGCGTATCTTTCAGATCATGCCTCCACGAAAATCTATTTGAGGTCGTCTTGCTAGGAGGAATGTTGATCCTCAGGATCAAGGGGTACCCAATGCACCAGAAGTGCAACCCTAAGGAGAGGTCGCTAACGCTGAGTTTCGGGATGTTATACAGATGTTGAGTCAAGTTGTAACCAACCAAGCTGGACAACAAAGAGGGAATCGAAAGGATCCGTGAGTTCTTGAGGATGAATCCTCCAGACTTCACCGGTTCAAGTGTCATTGAGGATCCAGAAACTTTGTGGAAGAGTTGCAGAAAGTGTTTGAGGTGAAGCATGTTGTAGATGCTGAACGTGTGGAACTAGATGCATAACAACTGAAGGATGTTGCTAGAGTATGATACGACTAATGGAAGAAGGGTAGAGCTGAAGGGGCACTAATTGTGAGCTAGGTTGTGTTCGAAAGTGCCTTCATGGGGCGTTTCTCTCCCCGTGAGCTGAGAGAGGCAAAGGTAAGAGAATTCCTCACTCTTAAGCAGGAATCCATGAGTGAGCATGAGTACAGCCTCAAGTTCACTCAACTGTCCCGTTATGCTTCGGAGATAGTTGCTGATATGAGGAGCAGGATGAGCTTGTTTGTATCTGGGTTATCTCGCTTGTCAAGCAAATAGGGTAAGCCAACTATGTTGATAGGGGACATGGACATAGCAAGGATAGTTTGAGGAAGATAAGATGAGAGATAGAGAAGAGTTTCGGAACAAAAAGGCTAAGACTTTTGGTAATGAGTCCGGACAGCAGACGGGTAATGCGAACCGGTCATCTTTTCAACAAAATCCAACTGGACCTGCTCCATCATCTGCTAGTGCATCTGCACCAAAGAATAGAGGTGAGTTCAAGAATCAGAATTCGCAGAACTTCAGAGCTAGACCTGCTCAGTCTCAAGGTAGTGTGGCATAAGGGGCCAACTGGACTCCTGCATGTGCTAAGTATGGTAGGAACCACCCAAGAATGTGTCGTGATGGATCCACTGATTGCTTCAAGTGTGGTCAGACAGGTCACTTCATGATAGAGTGCCCTAAGAACAGGCAGGTTAATGGTAATGGGGGCAATAGAGCCCAATCTTCTTCAGTGGCTCCGCCAGACAGAGCTGCACCTAGAGGAGCTACTTTAGGGACAGGCGGAGGAACAAACCATGTGTATGCTATTACTAGTCGCCAAGCGCAAGAGAATTCACCAGATGTTGTCACTGGTATGATCAAAGTCTTTAATTTTGAAGTATATGCATTGCTTGATCCAAGTGCGAGTCTATCTTTTGTGACTCCATATATTGCTATGAATTTTGATATTCTTCCCGAGCAACTTCTTGAGCCCTTCAGTGTTTCCACACCTGTTGGTGATTCTATTCTAGCTGAGAGAGTTTATCATGATTGTACAATTTCTGTCAATCACAAGGACACCATGACTGACTTAGTGTCACGACCTAGACCGCCGTGATTGGCACCCACACTAACCATCCGGTGGGAGAACCACTACAACAGCCCGACTAAGCAACCTAAAGAACTAAATCATTTAAAGATACAAAAGCAGGTTTAAATGACGAATTAATATGGAGTTCCCATAAACTCCGAAAATTTAATAGAACAACTAACTAAGCATAACAATTGCGGAAATTCAACCCCTAGAACCTGAAAGTCATTGTGCCAAAACTCTACTAATCAACAAGTCTAAGAAAAGGGGGTGCAACCCCGAAACTAATCATAAGTAAAAGTCTAACTGTGTAGTCTGAGTCCGAAAAGAATGGACTAAACAAATAAAGGATCCATGGTAGCCTGAAATAACTGGCTCACCCTTGAATTCGGTCTCAGTCAATGATCCCCTAGCAGAGGTTTATCAGTAGCCGCCTGAAAATGCCCTGTACTCAACAAAGAATGAGCAAGTGTAGTAGTATCAGTACACAAACCATAGTGTACTGGTAGGATCACACGGCTACTCTAGTAAGCGGAACATAAGCAAGTAATTACAACAAAGTAAGCACACATATACAGAATGCATAACTCAGTTATCATTTTAGGATCAACTTACAATTTCCCAATAACAATGACAGACAAATATGAATGTAATAATGACAAGTGGTCCTCTCATGGAACCCACACCCACACTGTTAGTGTGTCGGAATGTGACACCCGATCCAATATATATGTGTCAGAACGTGACAACCAGTCCAATATATGTGTCGGAATGTGACAACCAGTCCAGTCAGCACAACCATTGTCACAATCACACCTATAATGAACAGTACACATAGTGACACAATCAACTATAGGTTCATGGCATGTAATTGTTCACGCATAATCATTTCATTTGGTTCAATTGACATTTCCCTATTCACATACATGTATGCATACAACGAAGCAATTAACAGGCATATGTCACACAATAGGAAGTTGAAGCATCACCTACCTCGAAACCAAGCCTGAATGCTCCTAAGACACTTGAGCCTTCCCTTTCCGGATTCTTTCAGCTTGTTCTTGGTCTAAAACAATTAATTAACGCAAGGATCAATAAACAAGGCCTAATTTACCCGGGTTATAACAAAACTATCAACCCAAGACCAAACCCATGATCCTAATAATCAACTAGGGCTTTTTCCACCATTAACTTCAGGCCAAAACCCTTCCCCAACGATAATTACCCAAAATTCTAAGTTCTAAGAATCAAAATACGGATAAGGCGAATAATTATCTTACCTTTAGCGCTAGAAATCATGGAAACCTGACAAGAAACTGCCATGGGCCGTCCCTTAGCGCTCAAGAGCAAAGTTTTGCAAAAAATAACATTTTTGTATTTTTTCCCTGTTTTAACTCGCGATTTTCTCGCCATGGCGGGCCCTTTCCCACCATAGCGGCCCTCCCTGGCGGAACTAACCCCACCCCGGCGGCTTACACGGAGATAGAAACTCGAAATTTGAGTTCCAAGCTCCCATTTCGCAACACACCTTCAAACCTTGACATTCCAAAACTACCCATTCACCCTAAGAACAATTTCAAGAGTTTTACTCGCCCAAATTCGATTCCGTAAAGCCATACAGGCTCCTTAACATCTTGTCTATCCACTCACATGATCAAACTCCTAATTAAATTCCCCATCAATTACCAGATTGCCTTAGACCTCACCTGACTCAGATTTCATCCAAGTCTGGCCTAGGCTAGAAATTTCAAAGTTACTACTTAGAAGTTTTCTGGCCCAATTTCCTTCCCCATTGGCTTTTCCATCACGACGGAAATAGGTCGTTATAATAGATATCAATTCACCCATCACTCATCCCCGAGTGATAAACTAGGAGAACTTGCTAAGGCAAGAGTAAAGTAGTACCTGAATCGTCGAATAACTAGGGATACTTGTCTCGCATGTCCTTCTCAGATTCCGAAGTATCTTCCTCAACCGGACGATGCTTCCATTGAACTTTCACGGACTTTATCTCCTTGATCCTCAGCTTCCGGACATCACGATCAAGAATTACAATCGGTTCCTCCTCATACTGAAAGTCTTTGTCAAAAAAAACTGAGTCCCATTTTTTGTTGTAATCTCTGTCCCTATGATACTTCTTCAACATGAACATATGGAACACTGGATAGACTCCAGATAGGCTAGGCGGTAAATACAACCTGTAAGCCACTGGACCTACACAGTGAAAAATCTCAAATGGTCCGATGTATTGAGGATTAAGCTTGCCCTTCTTGCCGAATCTCATCACCACCTTTATGGGTGACACTTTTAGAAGAACTTGCTCACCATCCTGAAATGTCATGTCCCTTACCTTACGGTCTGCATATTTTTTCTATCGACTCTAGGCTGCTAGAAGCTTAACTTGGATGCTTCTCACCTTATCTTGAGCATCTTTCCCCAAATCAACCCCCAAAGGTTTCACATCTCCAGCCTCAAACCACCCTATGGGTGATCTACATCCCGTAACATAAAGTGCCTCAAACGGTGCCATGTCAATGCTGGAGTGGTAACTGTTATTATAGGAGAACTCACACAGAGGTAGGAACTTATCCCAATGCCCTCCAAATTCAATCACGCATGCCCTCAACATGTCCTCTAACACTTGAATAGTTCTCTCTGACTTCCCGTCCGTCTGTGGATGGAAGGATGTGCTAAAAGTGAGTTGAGTGCCCAACTTCTCATGCTATTTCCCCCAAAACATGGATGTGAACTGCGTACCATGGTCCTATATGATGGAAAGGGGCACCCATGTAGCCTCACTATCTCCTTAACATAAACCTTAGCCAACTGCTGAAGATTATAATATACTCTTACTGGAATGAAGTGGGCTGACTTAGTCAGTCTGTCAACCACCACCCAAATAGAGTCAAACTTACCCAAGATCTTTGGAAGACCAACCACGAAATTCATATCTATCCTTTCCTATTTCCATTAAGGAATTGACATTCGCTGAAGCAAACATATAGGCCTTTGGTGCTCATACTTTACTTGCTGGTAGTTTTGGCACTTAGCCACACACTCAGCTATGTCTTTCTTCATGCCAGGCCACCAATAAAGTTGTTTCAAATCTCGGTACATCTTGGTCACACCCAGATGAATGGAATACCGCGAACCATGGGATTCTTTCAACATCTTCTGAATCAAGTCATCCACTCGGGGAACAAAAATTCTTCCCTTAAAACTGAGCACTCAACCCGCATCAAGAGCCGCATCTTGTGCCTTTCCAGACATTCTCTTCTTTCTTAGCTCATTCAAACTCTCATCCTCAAATTGCTTGGCCTTGATCTCCTCAATGAATGTGGGTCTAACCTCAATGATGGCTAACACTCCACCTTTCTCTGAGATGCCCAACTGCATGAACTGTGACTCTAACGTTTGAATCTCTTTGGCCGAAGGTCGCTTAGACACACCCAAGCAAGCTAGACTACCCATACTCACCGTCTTCCTGCTTAATGCGTCTGCCACCACGTTAGCCTTACCCGGATGATACTGGATGGTAACATCATAATAATTGAGTAACTCCATCCACCTTCGCTGTCTCAAATTCGGGTCCTTCTGAGTGAATACATGTTGTAGACTATGATGGTCAGTAAACACCTCACACTTGACACCATAAAGGTAATGCCGCCAGATCTTGAGAGCAAACACTACCACTGCCAACTCAAAATCATGTGTCGGGTAGTTCCTCTCAAGCACCTTCAACTGCCGCGATGCATAAGCTATGACATTCTTATCCTGCATCAACACAACACCCAAACCCGAATGTGAAGCATCACAATAAATAATGAAATATTTACCTTCCACCGGCAGTGCCAGAATAGGTGCTGTGGTCAGAAGAGTCTTGAGCTTTTGAGAGCTCTCTTCACATTTGTCAGTCCACTCGAAATGTACCTCCTTTAGGGTCAGCCTCATCAAACGCGTGGTGATAGAAGCAAATTTTTTCACAAACCGATGATAGTAGCTGGCGAGCCCCACAAAACTCCTAATTTAAGTCACAGAGCTAAGTCGGACCCAATTTTTGACTGCTTTGGTCTTTTGGGGATCTACCATTACCCCTTCTCTTGAAACCACGTGCCCCAAAAAGGCAACTAAAGTCAACCAGAACTCACACTTGGAAAATTTGGCATACAAATTTTGTTTCCCAAGGACACCCAAAACAATACGAAGATGGTCAGCATGCTCTTCCTTACTCTTCGAATACACAAAAATGTCATCAATAAAGACTATAACAAAAGAATCCAAGAATGGTTTGAACAGACCATTCATCAAACTCATGAAAGCTGCAGGCGCATTGGTCAACCCAAACGACATTACTAAAAACTCATAGTGCCCATAGCGGGTTCTGAATGCCGTTTTTGGTACATCCTCAGGCCTAATCTTTAACTAATGGTAACCAGACCTTAGATCCATTTTAGAGAAAACTGATGCACCCTGCAACTAGTCAAAGAGGTCATCTATCCGAGACAACGGGTACTTATATTGAATGGTAACCCTATTCAACTCTCGATAGTCTATGAACATCCTCATACTACCATCCTTCTTCTTAACAAACAAGATAGGAGCACCCAACGGGGAAGCACTAGGACGGATGAAACCTTATCAAGAAGCTCCGGGATTTGAGCTTTAAGCTCTCTCAATTCTTTCGGAGCCATGCGATAAGGAGAAATGGAGATGGGGCGAGTGTCGGGCTCCAAGTCAATGTAGAAATCTATATCCCTATCCGGAGGCATACTAGGCAAATCGGTAGGAAACACTTCCTTGAATTCAGATACAACAGGAATAGACTCGATAGAGGGACACTCGGCATCAACATCCCGAATATGAGCCAAATACGCCAAACACCCCTGCCCCACAAGTTTCCTAGCCCACACGAAAGATATGACCTTAGCTGGCTTAGGCTTGTACACCCCTTCCCATTCTAACCTTTCCCTACCTGGGATCTCTAGAGTTACCGACTTAGTATTACAATTAAGCACAACATAATAGGGGGACAACCAAGTGATGCCTAAGATTATATCAAATTCAGTCATATCCAGAATAACTAAATCAGCCCAAGTCTGAGAACCCATAAAGATAACATGGGTGACTATGACAGACTCTCCAACTGGGGTAGAAACATGGATGGGGGCATCAAGTACATCACAAACTGCAACAAATCCCAAGGCAAACTAAACTGACACATATGAATAAGTAGAACCCAGATCAAACAAAATAGTAGCTATCCGGTCACAGACAAGAATAGTACTTGTGATCACTGCATCAGACGCCTCTCCCTCGATCTTGCCCAGAAAGGCATAAAACTGAGCCCTGTCATCTTGAAGGGCAGCCTCCTTCCCTGACTGCACTGCTCTTCTACCTGCATTACCATTTCCCCGGCCTCCGTGGGCTCGTTGATTTCCTCCTCTCCCACCTTGTGGACGTCCTCTGCCATTACTACCGCTGCCTGCTGGTACCACTACCCTAGTCTGCTGCTGCATGGGGTCAGTCATGCGCGGATGGGGACAATCTCTCCTCATATGTCCAGGTTCCCCATAATTGTAACAACTATAGTCAAAAGACGACCTGATGCCAGTCGAAGGTACGGCCCCCTAGCTATCCTAAATGAAATGCTGCTATGGAGTTCCCAAGTAACCACCTGTAGCAGCGGGCATGGCTGACTGAATTAGCCAGGCTGCAAGTGTCGGCCTACCCGAACCTCTGGAGTAGGAATCATGAAAGTTACCTACGTTCTTGGGCTTCTTAGCCAAAGCCTTGGCCTGCTCATCACGTAGAACTCCTTTCACTTTCTTCACAAAGTCTGTCACCTCATTAAAGCTTTTACCTGCAGAGGACATGTGAACATACAATACCTGTAATTCGGGGTTCAATTCCTTGACGAATCCTCTCCTCCTCTGTAGTCACCAACTCTGTAGTATATTTAGACAAGCATGGAACTTAGCCTCATAAGCAGCTACAGTTATACCACCCTGTTCCAAGGCCATGAACTCATCCTTCTTGCGATCCCTCAAATTTCGAGGCACATACTTCTCCAGAAACAAAGCATGGAACTGCATCCAAGTGAGTGGGGGCAAGACTGGCGATCTGCATTCCACATAGGCCCTCCACCACTGCTTAGCCTCACCCTGAAGCTGGAAGGTCACGAACTCTACCCCATGCTGGTGTACAATGCCTAACTTGTGAAGCCTCTCATAGTAATCCAGAATTAACTCATAGGTATCCTCACTCT
Organism: Solanum etuberosum; assembly: GCA_029582245.1. Lineage (NCBI taxonomy): Eukaryota > Viridiplantae > Streptophyta > Magnoliopsida > Solanales > Solanaceae > Solanum > Solanum etuberosum. The sequence continues at coordinate 101,247 of JAJONR010001077.1, read as the reverse complement.
CAGAACCATGGAACACCCGCAACTTCAGCTTCAGAAACTTAGTCAACATATCATGCTCAGTACCAGTCATCACAGGACCCAATAGGGGACGGAAAAAGGCATCATTGCTTAATTCTCCACCGACCTTGGGAACAGTTCAACAATGGGGGGATTGACTGGAGGTTGAGCCACTTGCACTGTGGGAAGGACTCTAGAGCCGACCAACTCCTTCAGAAAAGTCATGATCTGCTGAGCTAACACTGGGTCGAAGGGAGGAATACATGTAGCCTCCGCCTGTGCATCCCCTTCTGCTCCAACATCCTCCTCGTCTTTGATCTCCACATTCTCTCCCACTTCTTCTTTGGGTGCAGGAGGGGCCTCTTCTTTGGGAGCATTCTCAACTGGGGCTCTACCCCTGGCGTGTTCTACCCTTCCTCGGCCTCTGCCCCTTCCTCTTCCTCTACCCCTGCCTCGACCACAGCCACTTGTTGCGGACTCCTCTGCTGGCTCATTGATGGGAGATACGGGCCTGATGTCATTATATCGCGTGTTAACCATAAAGTGGAAAGGAGATTAGATACCAATTTAGATCACCAGATACCAATTGGAATATATTCATAGCATGAAAGAAGAAGAAACAAACAGATTTCCTAAAGTCCTGTAGCCTCTCGAAGAAAAGTACAGACGTCTCCATACTGTTCCGCAAGACTCTACTAGACTCGTTTTGATACAATGAGATCAATGAACCTAGGGCTCTGATACCAACTTTGGCACGACCTAGAACGCCATGATTGGCAACCACACTAACCCTCCGGTGGGAGAACCACTACTACAAACCGACTAAGCAACTTAAAGAACTAAAGCATTTAAAGATACGGAAGCAGGTTTAAATGAAGAATTAATATGGATTTCCCATAAACTCTGAAATTTTAATAAAACAACTAAGTATAACTATTGCGGAAATTCAAACCCTAGAACCTGAAAGTCATTGTACCAAAACTCTACTAATCAACAAGTTTAAGAAAAGGGGGTGCGACCCCGAAACTAATCATAAGTAAAAGTCTAACTAGGTAGTCTGAGTCCGAAAAGAATGGACTAAGCAAATGAAGGATCCATGACAGCCTGAAAGAACTGGCTCACCCTCGAATCCAGTCTCGGTCAATGATCTCCTAGCTGAGGTCTATCCGTAGCCGCCAAAAGTTTTTCTGTACTCAACAAAGAACGAGAAAGTGCAGTATAAGTACATGAACCACAGTGTACTGGTAGGATCACGTGGCTACTCCAGTAATCGGAACATAAACAAGTAATTACAACACAGTAAACACACATATACAAAATGCATAACTTAGTTATCATTTTAGGAGCAACTTACAATTTTCCAATAGCAATGGCAGACATATATGAATGTAATGATCACAAGTGGTACTTCCATGGAACCCACACCCAAATTGTTAGTGTGTCGGATTAGAACGTGACACCCGATCCAATATACATGTGTCGGAACGTCACACCCGGTCCAGTCAGCACAACCACAGTCACAATAAGACCCATAATGAACAGTATATATAGTCATACAGTCAACTACAGGTTCATGGCATGTAATTGTTCACGCATAATCATTTCATTTGGTTCAATTCACATTTCCCTATTGACACACATGTATGCATACAACGAAGCAATTAACAGGCATATGTCACACAACAGGAAGTTGAACCATCAGCTACCTCGAAACCAAGCCTGAATGCTCCTAAGACACTTGAATCTTCCCTTTCCAGATTCTTTCAGCTTGTTCTTGGTCTAAAATAGTTAATTAACGCAAGGATCAATAAACAAGGCCTAATTTACCAGGGTTATAACAAAACTATCAACCCAAGACCAAATCCATGATCCTAATAATCAACTAGGGCTTTTCCCATCATTTAATTCAGGCCAAAACCCTTCCCCAACGATAATTACCCAAGATTCAAAGTTCTAAGAATCAAAATATGGATTAGGAGAGTAATTATCTTACCTTTAGCGCTAAAAATAATGAAAACCTAACAAGAAACTGCCCTAAGTCATCCCTTAGCTCTCAAGAATGTAGTTTTGCAGAAAATAACGTTTTTAGGGTTTTTCCCCATTTTAACTCGCGACTGTCCCGCCATGGTGGGCCCGTTCCCACTACAGTGGCCTTGCCCTGGCGGAACTAACCCCGCCTGGCGGCTTGCACGGAGACAGAAACTCAGAATTTGAGTTCCAAGCTCCCATTTCGCAACACACCTTCAAATTTTGATGTTTTAAAACTACCCATTCACGCTAAGATCAGTTTCGGGAGTTTTACTTGCCCGAATTCGATTCCGTTAAGCTGTACATGATCCTTAATGTCTTAGCTATCCACTCATGTGATTAAACTCCTAATTAAATTCCCCATCCATTACCGGATTGTCCTAGACCTCACCTGACTCAGATTTTGTCTAAGTCTGGCCTAGGGTTGAAATTTCCAAGTTACTACTCAGAAGTTTTCTGGCCCAATTTCCTTTCCCATTGGCTTTTCCATCACGACTAAAACAAGTCGTTACACTTAGTCGATTTAGATATGGTGGACTTTCATGTAATTCCAGGTATCGATTGGTTTCATGCCTTTTATGCCTCAGTTGATTGTAGAACTTGAGTAGTTAAGTTCCAGTTTCCTAATGAGCTAGTTATTTAGTGGAGGAGTAGTTTAGCAGTGCCTAAGGATCGTTTTATTTCATATCTTAAGGCCAAAGAGTTCGCTTCCAAGGGGTGCATCTATCACTTAGTCCGAGTTAATGACTCTAGTGTTGCAATACCACCTATTCAGTCAGTTCCAGTTGTGAGTGAGTTTCCATAGTTCTTTCCAAATGATCTTCCAGGAGTCCCTTCTGAGAGAGAAATAGACTTTGGAATAGTCACTAATAAAAAAATTGCCAAAAAACGATGGCAAAAAGCGACGGACAGCGTCGCATTTTTGGTCAAATTCGACGGAAAAGCGATGCAGTCATCGTAGTCTCTTTTTGAGTTGACGCTTTTCAAAAAGCAACAGACTGCGTCGCTTTTTGATTTTTTTTCAAAAAATATTAATTTCCAAAAAGGGATTGCAGTCCGTCGCCAAATTTTAATTTTATAATACTTTTAAATCTAGAAAAGCGACGGACATTGAGACGCCATCCGTCGCTTTTCTAGAATTTTAAATTTTGAAAATCCCTAGGTTTATTTGAAAAAATTAATGCACAAAAGTGACGGATTAAAGGACCCTGTCCGTCGCTTTTCTGGGTTTATTTGAAAAAAATAATGCACAAAAGCAACGGACAAAACCACTCTGCCCACCTGCAAATTAAATTAAATTCAATTCAAATTTAACCAGCCCAATCAAATAAAATACATTATAAACATCCCACACAAGATATAAAACAACAAACATAAATCAATCTTCAAAAATATCTAAATCACAATTCAAAAACTTATAAAGTTATTCAAAATTTGTTTCAAAATTAAAAAAAAGTTCATAAACTAAAGCAATAGAATATAATCATGGAGTGCAGTCTATATAATCATTCTCCTCCTCACTGTCATCGTCAGTGCCCTCGGCAGGGGATGATGTAGATGTAGGTCGACAAGCGAGGTTCAGTACTTGTTCTTTGATTTGCTGAACTGTCGCACTCATGGTTTCTTGTTCAGCTACTCTTTGTCACTCAGACTCTTTCAGGGCTGCTGAATTTTTTTCTATTTGTACCGACATAGCAATGATCTGATCACTGTCAATTGCCTCGGCTTGACGTGACGATCCAATACCTTCTAAGCCTGACAAGAGTCGTCGTACATCATTTCGAGAGCCTCGACCATAGACTCTACCTCTGTGTGTCCCCTCTACCACTTTTTCTGTCCAAATTTGAGTGGACAGTTCAGGTGTCATTTGGACCGAACTATCTAGATTCTCATTCACGTACTTGTGATAGTCATCATGTATATTAAAAATAAATATTAGGATCAATATATATATATATATATATATATATATTCACTATTTATATTAATTATTCATATTATTTAACTAACTTATAAAAGTTCGTTCGGCCCTTTCCTCCACCCACACATCTCGATGTGAGTCATTTTCTTTCTTCTGCACACGAGTCTTCTTGAAAACCTCCGGTCCAAGGGGAGTGCGCCCCATTTCTTTTTTCTATAAATTAAAATTAAAATTTGTATTATAACGATATTAATCAACTAATTATTTATTTCAAAGTTTGAATTAGAACTTACCATCTCTCTAGTAATTGTTCCAACGCTCTTTGCACCTCCAACGTGCAATGAGCCACCTTAAGACTTCCTCTAGCCTTTTTGGCTTGTTCATACATCGCCTTGAACTTATTTGTGTTCCAATATTGGCGTAATTCATCAAAAACATGAGGCATCATCCAAACCAGACACAAATCAGTATCCCGGGCTTTCTTTAGCCAGCTAGACAGTCTCGCGGATGCCCTCCTCTCAAATGTGGTCGCAATAACCATATTAAACCTCGGTTTCCAAGTACACCTAGTCTGAAAAAAATCAATATTGTTAGATAGTTAAAAAAAGTAACGTATACTAAAATTATTAAACTTAAATAAAAAATTGCTTACCTTAAACTGATTAAGCATCGCCTAACGTATATTGTTTAGGATCTCACTCCAGGAGTGATAAGCCTGTGTAAAAAGTCTTCTCACAGAGTCCTTTAAAGCTCGGGCAGCATCCTGCAAAACAAATAATAAACATGTTAGTTCATGAATAATATATTAAAGATGCTCCAATAAGTAAAATAAAGTAACAAATAGATGATAAAACAAACTTACGATGACCCATCCGGCTCAATCATGACTCTGCCTGTAACACCTCGATATTTGAAAGAGCTAAAAATAGAAAGAACTAAATTGGAAATAGAAAAATCTAAAATTTTGTAAGTTATGCATAAGTTATGAGTTTTGGGTCAACTTCAAACGACCATAACTTTCAGTACAAGATAAGTTTGGTGGCCCATAAGATAACAAATGAAATGTGTTGAAATCCTCTTTCCAACGCCACCGAGTTTGCTAATTTTCAAGCTCGTATGAGGGAGATATGACCATTTGAAGTCGGGCTGTCCAGTTAAGGATAGTTACCCAAAAATATGAGGGGTATTTTTGGTCTTTTCCTTACCCTATCAGATTTCATTCATAGTTACCCAAAAATATGAGGGGTATTTTTGGTCTTTTCCTTACCCTATCAGATTTCATTCATTTTTAGTAAATAATTAGGGGTCTAAACTTATTTGTTTCAGCTTACACAATCCTAATTCATGCTAGTGTTTTAGAAAAGAGTTCAAGAAGAGAAAAGAGGAGAAAAGTCAAGGCGTTCATTAAGTTTCTTACGAAATCAAAGATCGTTTCTCCAAGGGTTTAATCCCCAAGAGGTATGTGAGTTCACATAGCGTTGGATTCGTTCACCCATGTGCCAATCATGTTATTTTCAGTGTAATTTCGTTCTTAAAGTTGAAGGATTTGAGTTCTTGACGAGTTTTATTGATGTTTCTTTCATAATCTTGATTGTTGAGGTTTTGATGAGTTCTTGAGATAATCGTATGGGTTTTAAGGTTGTTTTTTAGTATATTATTGTATACTAATGTTGGGTATTCGAATCAAAGTGATCGGGGAAGAAACCATTCGATTCTAGGTGAATTAGGGTCGAAAAATGAGTAAGAAAATTTGTCGGGTTTTCTAGGCAGGGGGCTGGCGCACCGCACCACTAGTGCACCAAAGAAGAGGTTATGTTGTTTTGGATCTGGGGCACCGCGCCACTCAATGCGCCCCAACCCCTCTTCTGTAGTTCAGGGGATGGCGCCCTACGCCAGGGTCGCCAGGTCCCCTACTTTTTCGTCCTTCTTTTCGTACGAGTTCCTCGAATGACACCTATGTTTTCTAATTGATTTCTACACCCTAAATTAAATTTAAAAATCGAGAGATCATCCATAACATGAGATCATACCCCTTGAATCCATAATTCAAATTCAAGGTAGAGCTAAGAGTCAAGTCTAGAGAGTTCTTCGAGCCTTTTCCAAAAGTCTTTTACAATTGTTTTAAACTTGTTTTAAGACTTAAGCATTGAGTTTGAGGAAGAGTAGAGCGGAGTTTATTTTCTTTAAAATGATATATGGGAACTAAGTATTCCCAAGATTAAATGTTTTCACATTTAAGATGAAAGGAACACCGTTTTCCAAAGAGTTTTCATGAGCAGTTTTAGTACCATCTCTTTTAAGAGAAAGATTTTAGAGTAATAATCTCAAACAACAGAAATAATTATGTTTTTAAACATATGAGCTAGTTACATTTTGGGAGTAGTATTGAGCACCGATATGGGGACGAGTTCAGATAACTCAAAGTCTCCATAAACCATGTAGCCAACATGGGTAGAAATGGTCATACTTTTTAGATGATTCCTTAATGCTTTTTAGCATAGACTAGTTGATCCACTTAGTAGTAGGTTCTATACCCCGGCAAAGTATAGGAATGTTCTGGAAGCGTAGGCTAGACGTTGTATCATCACATAGCTGATAGTGATGGTTGTCGGTTAGAGAATCTCCCACAAATTTATTTTGTATCTTTATATATACAAACTGAGTTATATTGTATTTTGCAATGCATTGAGATTTCTATCTACTGTTTTAAAAGTTTTTCTTTATATTGCATCTTTATCACTCCTTTATATTGAAATGAGTTGAGTTAAGTTGAGATAAGGTAAGTTGTTTCTTCAGTTCCAGTTCAAGCTTATGTCTTGTTTTAGATTTCCCCTCACATTCTTGTACATTCCATGTACTGATGCCATTTGGCCTACATCTTTTATGATGCAAATATAGGAAATTAGGATCAGCACCCAGCACTTCGTTGATCCAGTTGAGCTTCCGAGTCATTTGGTGAGCCTCCTTGCTTCTAGAGGATCCCTTTATTATGTTTTGTTATTCAGTTTTGTTAGGATGATCGAGAGCCTTGTCCCGACATCCCTCATAGTATTTAGAGGCTTCATAGATAGTTAGACATTATTATTTCATGAGTCTTTTCATTTTCAGTTGTTCATGGTGAGACTTGAGTTGCCACTTTGGCTAGTTGAATGTTTATTTCTAAAACATTCTAAGTTTATCTATTGTGACAGTTCAGTTACGATTGTATTTCAGTACATTTATGTTGAGTAAGTCTTCCGCTGAGAGTTAAGCCTCGCCAACGGTTCTCTTGGGGCCAGTAATGGTTCTTGAGTGCCGGCCACGTCCAGGGTGTAGGCTTAGGGCGTGACACTTCCAATCATGTCTCTCTGTACCGGTGCTAGAGCAGATGTCTCATCTGGTGTAGCACTAGGTGTAGGTGTAGGTGATACACCAGGATGCACATAATGCTGAGTCAATGGAGGTGTACCGGCCATAACATTTGACTGCTCACTACTAGAATCTCTAATCCTCATGGCAGATAGCTGAGGAGATGTACCTATGGGAGATGGAGAGGGATATGGAGTACCAGTCGATGACCTACCTGCCGATAAGGGTCGTACTTGACGAATAGCTTGTAAAGGTAGGTCCTTGTAGCGGCGTGGAGACAATGACTGTGAAGTAGAGGAAGCACCGGCTGGTCGACGGTAATTAGGATACTATGCCCGAGGATCCGCCGTACCAAACGGAACAGCCAATAAATGGGTATCATGAGTAATGTGCTCCGGCGCAGAAGAAAGAAATCCTGGAATATCCTCAGGATCTATGGGTCTCCTAAACATCTTCTTTTTAGTCTTATTAGGCTGGCTAACTCCAAGATGCTCGCGAGATCTATCACCCTCACCCCCTGATGACATTTGTTACATGGATAATATATAAAAATCATAAATTAAATAAAATTAGTATTAGAAAAATAAATAGCTTACATACTAGCTATATAGTCTATCATTCTACTGATCCTTCCTCCTCACTTGTTTCATTTCTATCATTCTCCCATTCTTCCTCCTTAGTTGTTTCATTTTCATTGTCATATTCTTCGTCATCACATGAATCATTTTCCTCATCCTCATTTATGTCTTACTCAACATTTATCATTATCTCATTATCAGATACTTCTTTTAATATGTGTTGAGGATGTTCTAGTGTGGTTTCCAATTCAACATCATCTTGTTGCTGAACAATTGCAACCTCATTTTGGTACGCCACATCTAAGACATTGTCAATTTCAATTCTTCCCACAGGTTTAGTCTTTATAACAACTCACCAATCAGCTTTGTCTCTACGCAATGGATATGAAACGTAATACACTTGTTTAGCATTTTGTACAATGATGAAAGGATCATAACTTCTGTATTTTCTGGTGTGCTAAACTTCAATTATATTATGTTGTTGGTCCACTTTTGTGCCTCTCTATGATGGGTCAAACCACTTACACCAAAATAATACGATCTTCTCTTTAGGCCAACCTGAATACCTTACTTCAATAATCTCATGATTGACACCATAATATTCAATAGTTTGGCCAGTACCATCAACATCACCTTGTATGAAGACACCGCTATTATTTGTTTTCTTATTCCTAGAAAGTTCTTCAGTTTGAAACTTAAAACCATTAACACAATACTTATTCATTTTCTGAATTTGAGATTCAGGTCCAAGTGCAACTTCTTTCACTAATTGCAAATGTTCGACATTTGACTATTCATCGTAAACCTATATATTGTTGTTTAAAATAATATAATTTAGTATAACATGAATATATTATTAAATACTTATTGATTCAATGTAAGCTTGCACACTACATATTTTGTTAGCCATTTGAAAAATTATTTATAGATGGCTTCATTACCCCATGTGTTTACGAACAAGCTGATCATTGTAAATTAGATATTTCGTTAGTTAATGAACACTTATTAGTATGTAATTTAATAACATATTTTTAACACTTACTTGAGATGTGGTTGAATCTCTATACAATTAAGCAAAATATGTGTCACAGCTTATTGCATTTCCATACTAGTGAAGCTTCGCTTTCCAAGCTTTTTAGATCCTTGACCATTTTGATTAAAAATTGATATCGGTAGAAATAAAGGATCAATATCAACTTCATCATTGCGATTGGGTCTGTTTATCCTACATGACACATCATTCCCAAAATAATAAGAATAAAAATCACCAGTTTCTCTACCTATATGACCTTGAACAACTGATCCTTTGATCTTTCCCCTTTGCTGAATTGTTTGCTTGGAACTGCCAATTTTTCTACATGTATATATCTATATATGCTAAAAAAGAGAAAAAAAACTTAGTGATTATATATAACTTAGTGAATATTTCAATGTTACCTCTCAAATGGATGCATCCATCTTGTTTGAGCTGGACCTCCAAGGTGGGCCTCTTGTACAAGGTGAATTGGAAGATGCTCCATCACATCAAAGAAATCACATGGAAAGATCTTCTCCAACTTAGTAGTAATAACATGAATATTTTCTTCCATCCTGTCTAAACTATTCTCCAACAACTTTTTAGAACAAAAATCTCTAAAGAAAAGACTTATCTTTGTGATTGGTTTCCATATCCTTTCGGGTAGATGGCTAAAAGCGACAAGAATTAAGGTTTTCATGAATACATGACAATCATGACTTTTCATACATATCAATCTTCCTCCATTCATATCTGCCTGCTTTCCTAAATTCAAAGCATAGTTATAAACGATCAACTACACCTCATTTAATACTAGGTGTAGGCGATCATAATCTAGTATAAAACCCAATGACGAGTTGGGGAAGAACTCACAGGGAGCGGTACAAGTTTGAATTCAGTTACGAAGTTACAAATTTGGTCTAATTGGTTATAAGAATAGAAATTATCGAAAACATTTAGATAAATTGAAGGGGGTTGACAACGAATGTCAGATGGGGGGAAATGGTTTGTTAATTAGCAACTAAAACAAGTACGCAAATAGGGGAATCAACAATGTAGAGAAGAATTCTCGGGATGTGATCGATTAAAGACTATGACATGAATATGCTCTACCATCCGGGTTAAGCCAATGTAGTAGCTGAGGCCCTCAGCAGACTATCCATGGGTAGTGTAGTACATGTTGAGAAAGAAAAGAAAGAGTTAGCCAAATATGTTCAGTGGCTTACTCTCTTAAGAGTTTGCCTCACGGACACGTCAGATGGTGGTATGATAGTTCAGAATGGATCAGAATCTTCATTGGTAGCTCAGTTTAAGGAAAAAATGGATAGCGATCCTATATTACTTCAGTTGAAAGGCTTAGTTCATTAGCAAAAAGTTGAGGTTTTCTCTGAAGGGGGAGATGGTGTATTTTCTTACCAGGGTCACTTATGTGTTCCAAATGTGGGTGAGTTGAGGCAGCAGATCCTTACAGAAGCCCGTAATTCCAAATATTCTATTCATCTGGATGCCACTAAGATGTACCATGATCTACAGGAAGTCTATTGGTGGAACAACATGAAGAGGGACATTGCAGATTTTGTTGCTAAGTGTCCTAACTGTCATCATGTTAAAGTAAAACGTCAGAGACCAGGAGGTGTGACTCAAGAGATTAGCATTCCCACGTGGAAGTGGGAAGTGATAAACATGGACTTCATTACGGGTTTAACTTGTACTCGAAGAAAACATGACTCCATTTGGGTGATAGTGGACAGAGTTACTAAGTCAGCTAACTTCTTGGCTTTCAAGACTATAGATTCAGCGGAGGACTACGACAGACTCTACGTCAATGAGATAGTCAGGTTGCATGGGTTTCCCTTGTCTATCATCTCAAATAGAGGTCCTCAGTTTACATCCCATTTTTGGAAGTCATTTAAGTAAGGTCTTGGTACTCAAGTAAATCGCAGTACATCATTTCATCCACAGACAGATGGTCAGGCAGAGCATACAATTGAAACCTTAGAGGACATGTTGAGAGCTTGTGTGATCGATTTCAAGGGTAGTTGGGATGATCACTTACCTCTCATAGAGTTCACGTATAATAACAGCTTCCATTCCAGTATTCAGATGGCCACTAACGAGGCACTATATGGGCTTAGATCCAGGTCTCTCATTTGTTGGTTCAAACTAGGTGAAGTAGCCATGATAGGGCCAGATTCGGTTCATGAGGCTATGGATAAAGTTCAACTCATCAGAGATAGAATAAAAACAGCTAAGAATCGTCAGAAGTCCTATGCAGATGTGAGGAGAAGGGACTTAGAGTTTGAAATCAATGATTGGGTTTTCCTAAAAGTGTCACCCATGAAAGGGGTGCTGAGATTTGGCAAGAAAGGGAAGATCAGTCCCAAATATATAGGTCCTTACAGAATCTTGAAAAGGGTTTGTAAAATGGCTAATGAGTTAGAGCTTCCAACAAACTAGCAGTGGTTCATCCAGACTTTCATATTTCCTTGTTGAAAAACTGTGTGGGTGATCCGACATCGATACTACCATTAGAGAGTGAGATTGTGAAAGATAGTCTCACCTATGAAGAGGTGCCAGTTGAGATTCTTGACCATCAGGTTCGTAGGTTAAGAAATAAAGAAGTCGCTTTAGTAAAGGTTTTGTGGAGGAGTCAGTCCGTACAGGGAGCTACTTGGGAAGCAGAAGCAGCCATGATGACCAAGTATCCTCACCTCTTTCCTTCCTATTCCATTTCAACTTGAGGTAATTGTTCCCCTCCAATCTCTCTATTTACTCTCGTGTAATTTAGTATCAATATCTTGTTCCCTCAGTTATCCTTGCATTTTAGAAAATTTGCATGTTCATGAAAGTTAGTTAAGTTAAATATCAGTTTCTAGTATTCAGTTGGTAGGGATTTCAGCTCTTTCCTCCAAACTCAGCTTGTTTAGACTTCATTCGAGGATGAACGAGCCCAAGGGGGAGATATTGTAACACTTAAAAAATCAGAACTAAGATTGGACAAGAGAGAAGGGCAAACCACGGAGGGGTTCACGTGTCGTGAAGAGGACCACGACCTATCACCCTGCTCATGGTTGTGCACCCACCAAAAGGTGAAAGACCACAGACGACTAAATGGTCTGTGGAGTTCCACAAGGGTCGTGAAGTGGCCCATGAGGGGGACCAAAAAAACCATGGCTACTGTAAAGTACCACGGACCACTAGACGGTTCGTGGAGCTTCACACGAGCTGTTAAGTGGCTTGTGAAAGAGTCTTGATAGACTTTGAGCTTTGGGTCAACTTCAACCAATCAAATTAAAGGTCTTTGAGTCCTCTTTCAAACGCCACCAAGTTTGCTTAATTCCAAGTTACGAGTAAAAAGTTATGCCTGTTTTTGTGAAGCCCTGTCGAGCAGGGCATCTTCACAAGCTGCTAGATGGGCCATCATGATCATGACGGACCATGAAACCCCTCTTGATGTTAGTTCGGCAGTATTTAAGTCAGGGTCGCATCGGTTTTTTTCCTTATGTGTTTGGTACTTAAACTACGTCGTTTGATGGTTAAACCACATCGTTTTACTTAGTCTAAGCTTAGTAAACTAGTCAGAAACTATCTAAAACCCTCATTCTCCTAAAATCACCTAACTTAGAACGAAAAGAAGAGAAAAGAGGCTAGAGTTTTCCCAAGAACAAACAGAGGTCTTTTTCAAGTTCAACCCCGAAATCCAAAGGATTTCTCTATAGATTTCGTTACCAGGTATGTGGGATTTCACTAGTGGGTTCCTTTTACCCATTAGGTCGCTAGAATTCAGTCAGTTCTTCAATTTCTCATAAGTTGTTTAGACCTAGGGTTTCCTAAACCTTTGGAATCCATTGAATTATTTGATATAGTGCCATTGCACTAAATACCTATTTTCTTGAAGAATTAATATAATCCCATGAATAGAACTCAGAACCCTAGTTTGGATTCATCATCAATATTTCATGAAATATACTTGCTAGAAAAATCAGTTAGAAAATCATGCTTTAGAATTTAATTGCCATATCATTCAGTATATTTATGTGCATTCCCAAATAGCATGTCAGTATTTTGAGCTACTTAGTATTTCAGTTGCATTTTAGCTTTTCATTCAGTTAGGAGTAGACTTAGCACCAAGTTGGACTGGGGTTCAGCGTACCCTCAAAGTCCCAAAACTATGTGCCAATGTAGGTTCAGAAGTCCCCTCTGTTGGGCATCAATTTTAGTGATCACGCCACAGTCATGCCTTTATACCCCTGGTAAGGTATATTGGGTCCTCTCGTTAGGGAGTATAAATCCGACTCCACGTTTAGCTCACGTGGTTTATGTCAGTTAATAGTAGCTCCCACAGTCATACTCTCATCGCATTAACCATGTAATCAGCGTTCATTTCAATATTCAGTTCAACATATTGGTTACATGATTAGTACTTGGTAATTGCATTTAGCTCAGCTTTTAGTTACATTTCAATATAGTCTATTTCTATATTCAGTATTATATTGTTCAGTTATATCATTATTCAACTTAGAATCTATATCCTGCATGCTTAGTACATTCCAAGTACTGACACACTTTGCGCTACATCGTTTATGATGTAGGTTCACACACTCAGCATCCAGATCACGCTTAGTCAATTTCAAGCCTATCCTCAACAGCTTTAGTGGTGAGTTCTCATAGTTCGGGGACGTTTCTTTTTTCTTGGTTTAGTTAGTTATTTTCAGTATTTTTATTATTTGTTAGAGTTTTCTAGGGACTTGTCCCAGCAGCTCATCAGTAAATGAGGCTTTCATACATAGAGTCAGTATTCAGCTATTTGGGGTTTCTTCCCATTGATATGTTCAAATTTCCTCTCATTTGGAGTCCTTAGCTTTAACTCAATTATTAGTTATGCTTCCGTTTATCTTTGTTATCTATTCAGTATGCTTGTGATATGCCAGACTCATGGTTAGCTTGGGGTCACTCGTGATCCTAGGTCCCTGTTTTACGTCTGGGGGTAACCTCGGGGTGTGACAGCCACCCCTTGTGATTTTTCTTAAATGTTGAATTGTTGCATGTTGGTGTTTGGGTGTGTTTCGTGCCTTGAATTGTGTCTCATTTTCGGATACAAGTTTAGGGAGCTTAAATGGACCTTTTGATGGGATCAATTCTTTGATTCAGAAGGTGGATCCCACATGCCCATGTTGACTCAAAGTTTGTTCTGTCTCTAATTAATTTGATTGGTGTCCAAACGACCGTGTTAATATTATTATTCTATATTAGATAGTGTGGTAACATTCAGAGGTCGTTCGGAAGAGCGAAGCATTGCAATTGTGACGTAGAAGCACATATGATTTTCTTTGAGGTAGTCTATGGCTTCCTTTCCATAAGTTTGAGATCGAGAATGTAAATAAATGTTGATTTATGTGAATTTGAGTTTTGTAGCTAGTGGATCATGCTTAGTTAGTTATTATCAAGTTTTAAGCTTTGTTAGGTTTTCAGGCTACTAACATGGTGTTCTTCTTGTTCGCGATTATCCCTACATTGTGGCATGTTTTGTACTTGTTTAGTACTATGGTTGAAGTCATGTTCGGCCTTATTTTAGGAGTACACCAGTGCTTGCCTTAGACTTGCATATTTAGGAGCATGTGCTTGCTTCGGATGACATAGATCAATGTGGAATGATGTAGCAGAATTAGGTCTAATAGAATGAGTCTTAGTTAGGAAGTAGCTCAGCTCCGATGACCTTCTATCCATACCTCCCCTTTTCAACGACCCTAGTGTTTCACAATTAGGCTATCAAGCGGTTGAAAAGTTTGGGATTGGATTCGGTTCATGCTTAGAGTTTTTGTATTGATTATCTTGAAGTAGACACTATTCCAAGGTGGCGTTGTGATGTTTATTTGATATGGTATTCTTTAGAAGCCTTATGTTCGTAGATTCAAGGTCTGGTCACGCTGCCCTATTAATTTGACATAGGATTCTTTAGCAGCCTTATGGTTGTAGATTCAAGGTTTGGTTACGCTGCTCTTCTATTGGTCTGAAATTCAATGTTTGGACATTTAATCTTCAGTCACAGTCCATGATTTGGGTTAAATATAGAGACTGCAGATTTAGCACTTTAGATGACAATTGATTAATTAAATACATAGTAGTAGACAAGCATTCCACCTAGTATTACAAATTTCTACTTAGTTGTCTGAATGGTTTTATTATTTGTCTAAAAGTTCTTTTGATTCTTGATTTTATAAGCACTGAAAGGAACAGACAAAAGCACAGCTCTTCTAAAGAAGACTCATCAACCCAACTATGAGCCAAAAAATTCCAAGCAAATTAGCATTTTGGGTTTCCTAGTTTTGTCAAATGTATGCTCCGTTCCCATGTCTCAAGGAGATTTTTGTTGGTAAGTGCAATTTATTATTGATTCAATTATAGTTATTTTTTGTTCTATATAGTCTATATTTTTTTATAAATATTATGATATAATAGAGTTTTTCAAGAAATTGTTGTGATTTTGATTTGTCAAAAATATGATGACGTTGTTTCTGTGGATGAAAATGAAGAAAGATTTGCTACCAAGTACTTTATTGGTAAGATTTAATTTAGTTGGGATTGGAATGTGTTTACCAATGTTCACAACCTTATTGAAAGAGATGCCCATGACTTCCAATTGATTCAGCCTTGCGAATTTTAGGTAACACCTTGTATGTTCTTAAGTCCTAGTCATTTTGTCAAACAAAAAGTTACGTTTTTCATTTGATTTATCTTATATGAACCAATAGTGTAAATGAATTTCTTCATTAACCTTGAGATGTAGTATTAGGAATGAAGATATATTAAACACGGTGGGAGTTTGCCTAGTGGTAGACAAGATGAGGAAATTGAGACTGGGATGGTTCCAATAACACAATAACAAAGGAATCTATGCTTCTCTTCTTCACATACCAGACAATCTCAATCGCGTTTCCCTAATCCTGTCCACCACATGTCCCATTCCCACCTGATCAAATATATCTTCGTTCCTAATTCTACATCTCTAAGTCATGAAACAATTCATTTACGCTACTGGTACATATAAGATAAATCAAATAAAAAAATAGTTCTTTCTTTAACAAAATGTCTTAGATTTTAGCACTTACAAGGTGTTACCTCAAATTCCCAGGGCGGAATCAATTGAAGACCAAGACAACTCTTTCAAGAACATTGTGAGCAATGGAGAAACCTTTTCAGCCACCATACAATCCATTTTTATCAATTAGGTATTTGATGGAAAATTCTTCTTCATTTTCATCCACAAAAATAACAGTGTCATCATGTTTTGACAAATGGGAATGGAAAAACATTCATAGAATACTCTATTGTATCAAAATATTTATCAGAAAATCTAAACTATATATTTGACAAAACTAGGAAACCTATAAGGCAAATTTGCTTGAAATTTTCGTCTTCTAGTTGGGCTGACCAGTTTTCTTCAGCAGAGATCTATTTCTATCCGTTATTTTAAGTTCAAATTACATCAAGAATCAAAAGCATTTTCAGAGAGATAATAAAACTAGTCAGATAATAAAACTAGTCAGACAACAAAATAATATTTCATATGAAAATTATTTCTTTTAGATAAAATATCCTAATTGAATATGAAAATTTTAGTTTGAAAAATATTACTTAATGAAAGAAATGTGTAAGATTAAAAGCATCAGAAGAAAGCACGTTAACTTGTCGTTTTAAACAACTAGTTAAGCTCACAAATTTCTAACAAAAAATAATTTGTATTTTTTTTCATTTCTTATATATTTTTTGCTTGTTCTTCATGTTCTATGTTTTTCTTCTTCATTTTGAAAAATATAGTTTTCACTATGTTTTCCTTTCATATTTTCTCCTTCTTCAATATGTTGGTCATATTATTAAGAACATTCATTTTTATTTCATTTATGTTTATTTTAATTTTTTGGCCATATTAGTAAGAACATTCATTTTTTATTTCATTTTGTCTAATTTAATTTCTTGCTCATATTTTTAAAAATAACACATTTATTTCTCTATTTCCATTCATTATATCATCTTTGTAAGACTAGTATCTTCTAGAGAAAAAAAAAATGAATATATTTTATAAGTAATTCCACAATAAATTTGAAGTAGTTTTTTCCAAACTAATTGAACTATCTTTTGTTTTACCAGCATTAATCTATGAGGTACACAAAAAAATATCTGGTTTGTTTTACATTGGACATAAATAAATAAAAAACCCCAATTTTTGGAAGTTTGCGAACAAAGATTTCGGAGAATAATATTTTTGGACCGAGAGAAAAAAAATAAAAGTCAAAACACATGTGACGTGTTATAAAATTTAAATGCCATACACTTGTAGGTATCATTTCAAACTAATGAACATCCGATACGAATAAATATTTAACTTCCTATTAGATATAAGAAGATGAAACTTTTAACCTAAAAAAATAGCAAACACCATTTTATGGAAGCCTGCAACTAGGAGCTAATTATACTGCTAATGAGGACAAGTTTTTGATAAACAATTTTTTACCATAGAGAAGTTGCTAGGGCCTTGAAATGGAGTTAAATATTTCATCTTCCTTCGTTAAACCCTCAGTTTTAGAGTTCAGACATGCTTTGCTTTCAAAAGCTTTTCATTAAAATTAAACATTTCCTCTTTTGCTTCAGCTAGCTCAAGTTTCTTTGGTTCAAGAATGTTCAGTGATCCACATGACAATAAAGGAGCTTACTAAGCCCTGCTCGTACAAATCCAACTCTCATGTAAAAACACTCTATCGCTTTCAATGTATAGTCCCAAATTTCAATATGATCGCTAGGGGTCGAAATGTTGAAAGCTTTAATGGCATCCACAATTTCTATAATAATTCCAGCATCTAGTTGACTTAAGCCATCTAATAAATGTAATGCATAAATTAATTTGGGGTGCGAAAAAGATCATAGTATTTAATCCAAAAGAGTGAAAAACCATTTGAGTCCATGATCAGGCCATTAAAAATAATGTTGAAACAAGAATATTCCTTGACCACATCCTTTAAGTCCACTCTCTATACTGAAAATCTAATGCTTTCATAAACTTCAGAGTCATTATCTTTATCGTTGCCACGTTGATCTGTTAGTGGACTGCAGTCCAAGTTTGACATTAACAAGGCTTCTTATTGTTTTTCATCTAGATGAATATCTAGTAAATTATGCTCCAAGTATTTCTCCTCTTTTGTCATCTTGATTAATATATATAATAGGAGGCTCCAAGCCTTGACCTAGTTATTACATCTAAAAAGCCTTTTAAAAAATACGTCAACTGCTCTGCTATTGATGAAAGATAACGATGTTGTATAAGTAGATTAATATAATACTCCTTGTACTTATTGTCCACAACGATATCTTTCCCGTTGGGAGAGAGCTCAATTTCTCTCCTCGAACCCAACCACTCAACTTCACAAACAAATGTCAAGCCAAACACATCTTGATCCACTCTCTCTGCACCCATATACAGTATATCATTCCAGCTATGATGCAAGAACGGATCTCCATCCCTAATGTCTTCGAATAATATACCTTTCCCAGCCAATTGCAAGAAAAATACACGACAAATAAGAAACTCCTATTTGTACATCATATGCTAAGGCCAACGCAGTCATCCTACAAGAAAACTGGAAATACTCAAGGTGTAACTGATTCACTTCAGACGTTGCAGCAAACACATATTGTAGAAGATATTGAATATGAAAAAACATTTTACATGGATAATTCCTTCGTACCTAACAGTATTTTCAAGTATTTTTCTTGTAATTGGCTGGAAATAGTGTATGAGAAAAGAGCAAGAGATACATGTATATAAGGGATTTTGAGAGGATAGCAAGACACATTCTTTGTTAAAATAGTTATATAAAAAGGCCATGTGGTGTTGCATCTTAAGGGAGTCACAAGATTAAAGCATAATCACAACAAGATGGTATCAGATATCCCAAGACTACATTGAGGTGGATTCTCTTAATTGCTAGTAAGAGATTATTAATTTCTTGAGCGAGTTGCTTCTTTAACTTTCTAGCCTCGAAAATTCCTTGTAATTCCTTATAATGCAATTTTATATTTGTGTAGATTTTATCTTATGCTTTTCTCAAGTGATATAGCTATCTGTTTAAGTATCTTTTCGATTCACTATTTTGTGATACAAACTTAAAGTAAAAATTAGAGAACATTGTGCAATGCATGTTCCCAGAAACTAGTACATATCTAAGTTTAATTATCTTGTACTATATTGAAATTAGCAGGTCGACTACCTATTGATACTAGATCTTGGGGATACTCGTTTATATAGATACTAGGTAAATTGTCCGCGCTTTGCACGGGGTGAACTACCCCAATTAGGCTACATATCATTACAAATGTAGCTTAGAAGTTATCATGAAGTTACAACTTATTCAAACTTAAAGTGCTGATGATACTGAAAATTATTGAGATTAGTAATTTAGCGAAGCATTATTTTTGAAGGAATAAGATTAGTAATTATGCCTGCATTAATCAAAGCATGTGTTCCAGTCAGATCATGTTCAAGTTCATCATTGTTTCTAATAATCAATGATTAAAATGGCAGATATTAGGACTTTGATAACAAATTTAAGGTGCTAGAAAACAATAATTTTGCAAAAACATCATGCAACACATGATTATTATACGAATCGTATGGGAAAAAATCTTGATACAAGGCTATTAACATGCTCCTAGACTCTGACCCATTTTATTAGCTAGACATCCATACATTTGACTGAGACTTTTAGATATAAAATCACTTTTTACGCCTTGCAGCCATCATATCAATATTACAATTAATAAATATAACTTTGTGAACGATTAACAACTCCAATCCAAGTATATTCTAGCCGATGAGATCTTTCTTCAAGATCATGCAGCATCAAAAAAATATTAAAGTGGGACACTAATAAATGTCATAGAGTTAGACGTGTAATGACTGGTAACGCTTATTTTTCCTACCAAACTTCTTGCCTTTTAAGAAGATGTAGTTGTCATCCTACAATTCAAGATACATTTGGAGAAAAAAAAGTACATTTAGCATAAGAAGTATATAACAAATCCCAGGTCCTTATCAGATGGTGGACAACGTCATGTCGTCCAAAATTAGATAAAATCCTAACAGTAGTTCCTGCTATTATAATATGGCACCTATGGCAGAGAATAAACAACTTAAGGAATGGGAAGACTGTTTCATACAATAGTCTTGTATTTAATGTGAATACATACATCTAGAGAATGGCGAGACTTATCTACCCTAAATTGAGGCGGGTCCCTGTCAACTGGCCAGAGATGGTGGATTTTTTTGAGAAATACAAGCCTGAACTATACTACTTAGCAGTTAGTTGGAGACTACCAGAGCAAGGCATCCTAAAATGCAATACAGATGGAGCGTCTAAAGGCAACCCGAGATGGAGTTCTTATGGTTTTTGTCTAAGAAACCATAGAGGTGACTTAATGTATGCACAAGGGGAAGAGATTCTGGAGACAACAAATAGAACAGCAGAAACAATGGCTATTAGAGAAGCACTGTATCATTGTGTTACAATGGGGCTTTCTATGATTAGCATGGAAACAGATTCACTGGTCCTAGTTAAGATTTTATCGGGAGTGTGGGAAATCCCATGGCAAATTGTTGCAATAGTGGAAGACATCAGGCAAATGGCCAAAATTTTCCAGGTTAAGTTGAAGCACATCTTCAGGGAAGGCAACTCTATGGCTGATTGTCTAGCTAATCTAGCTTTTAACTGGGCTGGAAAATTTAGCTTCACAAATGTCGAAGAGCTTCCTTCAACATTTAAGCAAATACTTGACCTCGACAAGCAACAAGTGCCAAACTTAAGGATAAGAACCAAGAAAATAAATCAAAGCAATAATTGGGGAGGGGAATACACTCTTTTATAATGGCATACAAGTTAGATACAGGCACAAAATCAAGAGCAGTGGGCGTAGCACGACAATTTGAAATACTTGGCACAATCAGATTTTACAACTCAATGTCACATTCATTCCAGAAAATATCTCATAACACAATATACAAGAGAAATGGAGGCTCTACAAAATTTCACAGAAGCTACAACAACTCCAAAAGAAATGAAATCTCATCGGACCTTGGCTGGTGGCTACATAATCATGAAATCACAACTCTCTCAAGGTAAAAGAATCTATTCACTCACACTCTTAGTAGAATCGAGTCGACAATCTTTTGACTTGAAAATCATAGTGGAGCATCACTGGCAACACAAAATAAAAGAGGAAGAAAGAAAAAAAAAAGGGAGAGAAGAGGGAGGCACTCATCGGGCAATGCTTCAGGAACTCAAGATAGGTGGTGACAGACACCATTTCTTATCAGAGAACAAAAGAGAAGAAGAAAATACAAAGATACATCTACACATATAGATATATTAGATCTATTTTTCCAGGTATTAATTGTTGACGGGCCAGTCACTTTAGGGCCGACCCTATCTTTGTTTTTGTACAGACTAAGTCTTAATTTTGCTTAATAAAAGGCCATCATGGCCACAAAAAATTTTTTTTTTTTAAAAAGTATATAAAAAATTATCATCTAATACACGAATCAATGTATACTTCTATAGCCATTTCAAAACATTCAATATTACATCTCAAAAAAGAGAATTTTAGTTTAGCACTACCTTTCCTCTAAAAAAAGCTTGTAGTATGCAATATATATAGATAATAACACAAGGAAAAGCATTGATCACATTATGTCTAAAACCATAACTCACCATGGCAGCGAAACCATCCTATATTTAAATCATCTAAACCTAATCAATTTGGGAAAGATCGCCACAAAAATCATCCTAATCATGGAAAAAGATAACATGATTGTACCAACACCAAGCTTGACATTGTAACTCGATTTCATTTCATAGACTCAAGTGAATGCAACAGTATGAGGGCATAGTATGAAACTACGCCCGACAAAAAAGGCAATAACTCATATTTTTCAATATATTTATGAAGCATCACGTTACTTATTATATCTTGTGATTGATACCAAAGGAACACCATTCACATTAGTAAAGAGTTTCTTAATTATCACGACCCAAAAACTCAGGTTATAATGGCCCCTGCTACGTCCCATTACTAGGTAAGCCGAACTCATAGCCTGAAATTAGAAGTAATGGGAAATTCCGCGGAAGGAAATAAATGCTGAATATAAACAATAATAATAAGAAGAAAAGAAAGAGGGAGAATCAAACAATATAGAAAACCAACTGAAGACGTCTGACGGTATTTGAGCAACTATTCAAAACACGATTACAATAATAATAAAAAAATATAGAATTGTGACCAGAGGCAAAATAGTTACTTGTCCTAGCCCAAGCCAGAGGGAGAGAGAGGCAACTCTGAACCCCAAGAGCTCACCCAAGTCTGCGAATCCAAGAGCTGCTCCACATCAGATCCAAAGGTGCGAACTTGCACTATGATCTGTAGGGGGCAGAAGTGTAGCATGAGAACCATCAAGAGGCCATCAGTAGGCATAAGCTGATTGAGCTCCAAACATAAAGTAAGCATAAACAACATGTATGGAAGGAGCATATATCACAGATAAATAAAGGAGCCACAAGAATATCATAATAAGAAACAACTAAAACAAGGAACATAGAGTAAATGAAAAAGAGAAACGATTAAGGGATGAACCTGGATGCTCTAGCCCATCAACCTATTCACGATAAGGTACTACTAAGGGACACAATAAGCCATAAGCATACATATTAAAATAAAAATAAATAACACGCAGAAGCCAAAAAGGCTATTCCAAACCAACCCTACATAAGAATGTCAAATTGGGGGGGGGGGGGGCAGGGGGTAGGGTAGTATCTACCTTCTAACAAAGGACCACCCTTCTTACTGACGCAAGTTAACAAGCAATCAAAAAATAATCTTACTGGCCCCTATGTACCCAGAAGGTACACAACAACAAAGTAAACTCGTACAACCCCCTATATGACCAACAGGTACAAATAACAACCAATTATTCTTGTAATAGGCAATGCATGATGAATGTGAGTGATGCAATAAAACTTGGTAGTGCCAATAGTACCAAGTTTTTTGTTCCAAGGTATATATAAATACTCCTCAATCCTGTCCGGTGAGGTAGGACCCATGTGCCTCCCTCTTCCTATTCAATGGGTCACACGGACAGAGGAATGCATGGGGTCTCAGGAACATCCATATACACCTGCCTAGTTCCTATCTAGGTCTTCTCCGCTCTGTCACTGTGATAGGAGATAAAAGTATAATCAAAATAGTATTGAAAGGGTAAGCTACTCTTTGACTTGTCAAGTAAAAAGTGAGCACATTTCTAATGCCTCTAAGTCTTAAGTCTTTTTATAATGGTATTAAAGGAAGTAACACTCCCATAAAAAGATCAGTTTTAAGAGTAATCAGGCAAAAACCCTCTTTTCTCAAAAGTATGATGAGAACCAATGCATGAACGGGGTTGTACAACAAATCATGCAAGAGTGAAAATTCAATGCAATGCATGCCATCACTAGCATAAAAAGACTAGTTCATAATCATAACCAATATTAATACCAAATACCTCGCTCCTAGAGAACATAAACTAACCTGGATTACATGTGGTCCTCGACCAAGGCCTAGAGCCCAAAATACTCCAACCAACTCAACAACAATAACACTACATCTCTAATCAAGCAGAAAAAGGGATTATAAATAATCATCATACGAAGGACTAAATCAAGAATCTCTTCCTCTACAGTATAAAACCACCCCAAAGTACAACATAACTAGCTCAATCCTACGGTGATGAAAATCAATGAAAGAACCAAAGGATAACCCAAATATAGGTCTAAAGGAAAGTTTCTACCCTAAACCAAATGAAACACTCACAAAAAGAAACCATAATTATCTAAGGTTCAACCAAATCTCATTCTAAGGTAATAACTACACCGAATACTACAAAGCATTGAACAACAACCCTAAAGAGATAAATACCACTAAACAAAGCATAAACAAGGAAAATTAAACATAAAATAAGGATTGAACAATTCTAAACTAGCCTATGGCTCAAATAGAAAGGAAGAAATAAGAATAAGGACGATAATCCTAATCTACCACACACAATCCCTAATCACATGCAATGAATGTTAAGCATTATCTTATAGAGCTCAATATAAGAACAAGTACATTGTAGCCGACCTTGAAGCCAAACATGTGCACTCTGAAATCACATTAATAGAGCTCTCCTCTTTAAATCACCTTCGATCAATGGCATTCTAGCAAAATATTGATCACAACATCAATACGGACGTTAAGATACAAAATTTGCATTAATTTGAAATGGATCCAAGAATTGAGTAAAAATTGGAATGTGGGAGCCTTGTTGGGAATTCCAAAATTGACTTCATCAAAAGGTCCTTTATTGACTACCAGAACTTGTTCCCCGACACGCGACACAATTCAAATCCCGGAATAGGCCAAACGACAAAGTGCAAACTTAATTAACATTAAAAAGACATAAGTAGCCCCCTTCGAGGTGAGAAATTCTTCCAACAGACGCTCTCCGCACCTCCACAACAACACTAACGCGTATCCATAAACTAACATGAACCAATGCAACTAGAATCGCCCAATTCGGAACTCCCTAACTCCTAAAATTGAGTTTTGAAAAAGATGAAGAAAGCTGCAAATAGGTTAATTAAAAGACCAGTCAGCTAACTACCACAAACGTGGGACCAATACGCAATCATGGAGGTCAACTGGGTCAGTTTTTTACCTAGATTGTCCATCCAGAACACCGAATACCTCCCACAAAAGCAGAGGCTCAAGGCCACATGCCTTTTAGAACGCATATCTTGGCTCACGAATACGATGACCAAGCAGCTTGGTTTCTACAAATGCAGTGCCTGACTTACTAACGCGAACGCCAAAAATTGTAGGCATCTGCGAATGCATTGCCTAGGATGCAAACACGATGAGCAAAACTGCTGCATTAGCCGAAGTTTAAGATTAAAAAGAGGTCTGACGAGGTGCTCATGATTTGTTCAGAAATCCATGCGCATAAACAAAATATTCTACCCAAAAAGATTTTACATTCCACACTCAATGGAACCATCAAAACAATCACTCGAAGTCGTCTTGATGAAAAATGGGACCCACATGCAAGATCCTTATTAAGCCAATTTCCACAAGAGGAGTCGAAATGAGACCGAAAGCCTTTGGAACAGCACAAAAGGTCATTCTAGACCAAACTCCACATTTTGGAGCTTACCATACTGACATAATTCTTGTCCGATCACGTTTACTGAGAATGTTGACTAAAGTTAAACCTTGACTGAACTTTCAAAGTTAAAACACCTAATGGCACAAACTCGCAGCAAAATCCTTGGGTCCTGAACCAAGCATGCCCTAGCCTTAAATGGCCCTTCTGAGGTCTTAAAGGCTCCAACACATGGAAACTTGCACCAAACTCAAACAAATGACCCGCTGACTTAACTATCACTCCAAGCAAGTAATAAATTACTTCGGGACGCTACATGAAAACTCTTAATGTTGAAAATATCAAAAACTAAAAAAATGACATTGATGGTCATTACAACATCCACTACGAAAAGGTACTCATCCCATACACAAAGACCTTACAAATACCCTCTCAGCTTGAGCGACACCAACCAAAAACTTAGGTTGATAGGAAATTCATAAATCGACTTCATCTCTTCAAAACTCAAAAAAAAAAACCCCAACTCCTTCCTTTTGGTAATGACTTCCTTCCAACCAGACCCCATACAACTGAATGCAACTGATCTATCTGAGATGAACCAATACCACACACATAGAACATAATGAGGTGACCAAAAGACAAGAGAAGATGTTACTTAGCTCTTAAGTAAAAAAAAATTGTTCTGACTCATAACCTGTTAAACATTTTCCTTCCTACTCCAAACCCAACACCTTATATTCATCACAGATATCTTACCAATCCTGAACCACACAAACAGTTCCCAACACCATCTGAACATCGAAGAGCGGCAAAAGCAATAATAAGTGATTCAGCCCAGAACACAAGGCCAAAGTTCAACCCCAATAACTCTCGAACCCAAAAACATAAGTTTGAATGTAACTTCTAAAAATTGAAATACTACTCCAAGGGACGACCAATCAAAAGATGCAACCACACTAAGCCAAACTCCAATGATAACCTTCTACTCATGATCTTCTAGAAAACAAAAGTTACATTAAATTGTAAGCTTGAAGTAATAGAGACTACAGTTAAGAATCCACAAACCACCAGTCGAGTGCAAAATTAAGTAAACCACCCTAATCTAAGGGAAATTGAACTGGTAGCTAGAGGAAAAACACATCAAAACTATCAAGAATGATGCAACAAAACCAAACAACCGTAAGGTAACCACAATGGTACACACAAAGCCTCACATCCTAAAACAAGTGAACATTGTTGATCCACAAATTACTTTTACTCAATTAGAAGATGAGCATTCTATAGAGATTCCCAGTCTCTAGAAAAATAGAAGTTTAGAAGTCGTTAATGAATGCTACCACATATATCCAAATCAAAAGTCAGACCTCTTAAACCATTGACACAACCTTTATGAAACTCCAACAAAACGAAGGTATTAAACAGTTCTTAGAATAAAAGAAAGTAGTCTTGCTACCAATGTAGAACATTACCATATCTCATAACTGAAACAATGATAGCTAATCACCAGGAAGTCCATAAATGGGAATTATAACCCAATGTTGGTTAAATGAACCAATAATCAACAAAGTGGACACCCTTGTTCAAAAGTTACTTATTTCTCTCCACTAGTCTCCAATAGAACATATGTGTATTACTCAATAGTCCTTGTAAACCCCCACAAACATTCCATAGAAAACCTCTGGCAAAGTCATCGCCATACTTATGGCTATGAGGTTTGATGTTCTTCTGGATATGTTGTTAGATCCTTTTTCTGTCTCTACTCCTGGTGTGATTCTATTGTTGCTAAGAGGGTCTATAGAAAGTGTCTTGTTGACTTGGTAGAGCTTGATATGCAATACTTTGATGTTATCCTTGCTATGATTTAGATGCACTCATGTTATACTTCTATCGATTATAGAACTCGTGTAGTCAAGTTTTAGTTCTTGAATGAGCTTGTCCTAGAGTGGAAAGGTGAAATTATATGCTTAAGGGTCAGTTTATCTTTTGTCTTAAAGCTAGAAAGATGATTTCGAAGGGTTGAATTTAACATCTAGTTAGGTTGAGGGATGTGGATTCCAAAACTCTTACTCTTGAATCGGTCCCCATTGTTAATGAGTTTCTGAAAGTGTTCCCAGATGATTTACCCAATATTCCTCCCAAAAGGGAAATAGACTTCGGTATTGACCTTCTTCCAGATACGCAACCTATTTATATTCCTCCTTACTGTATGGCTCTGGCAGAACTAAAGGACTTGAAAGAACAATTGAAAGACTTGTTGCAAAAGGGTTTCATCTGCTTGAGTATCTCTCCATGGGGTGCTCCAGTTTTGTTTGTTAGAAAGAAAGATGGTTCTCTTCGTATGTGTATAGACTATCGTTAGTTGAACAAGGTGACCATTAATATTAAGTATCCTCTTCCAAGGATAGATGACTTGTTTGACCAACTTCAAGGAGCAAGTTACTTCTTTATGATTGATCTTCGATCGGGTTATCAGCAATTGAGGGTGAAGGAAGATGATATTCCAAAGATGGCTTTTCAAACTCGGTATGGTTATTATGAGTTTTTGATAATGTCGTTTGGGTTGACTAATGCTCCGATGGCATTTATGAATTTGATGAATAGGGTGTTTAGACAATACCTTGACATGTTCGTGATTTTGTTCATTGGTAATATATTGATCTATTCGAGATGTGAGAATGAGCATATTGATCATTTGAGGATCGTGTTGCAAATCCTTAAGGAAAAAAAACTCTTTACGAAGTTTAGCAAATTGAGTTTTTGTTAAGGTTTGTAGCTTTTCTTGGTCATATTGTTTCAAGTAAGGGCATTGAGGTAGATCCTAAGAAGATAGATGCGATCAAGAGTTGGCCTACACTTCTAGCCCCTTTGGATATTAGGAGTCTCTTAGGTTTATCCGGTTATTATAGAAGGTTTGTTGAGGGATTTTCTTCAAGTGTCTCTCCTTTGACGGCTTTGACTCAAAAGAAGGCTAAGTTCATATGGTTCAAAGTGTGTGAGAAGAGTTTCCAAGATTTGAAGGATAGACTTACTTTTGCTCTGGTGTTGACTTTACCGAAAGGAACAGATGGTTTTGTTGTTTATTGTGACGCCTCGAGAATTGGGCTAGGATGTGTACTTATTCAAAATTGGAAGGATATTGTCTATGCCTCAAGGCAACTTAAGATTTATGAGAAGACTTATCCTACCCATGACCTTGAACTAGCGGCGGTTGTTTTTGCCTTAAAGATTTGGAGGTATTATTTTTATGGTGTTCATGTAGATGTGTTTATCGACCACAAGAGTTAGCAATATGTGTTTAATCAGAAAGATTTAAATCTTCGCCAATGAAGGTTGCTTGAGTTATTGAAATATTATGATATGAGTGTTCTCTATCACCCCAGAAAGGCAAATATGGTGGCGGATGCCCTTAGTCGGTTATTTATGGGTAGTGTTGCTCATATTGAAGAAGGTAAGAAGGAGTTGGTACGAGATGTTCATAGATTGGTTTGGTTACGTGTTCAGTTAATGGAATCCACCAAGGGTGGTGTTATGGTTCACAACGGCTCAGAATCATCTTTTGTAGCAGATGTGAAAGCCAAGCAAGCTCTTGATCCAATTTTGGTTGAGTAAAAAGAACCGGTGCTTAAGAAATCTGTTGAGGATTTCTCCCAAGGGGGAGATGGTGTACTTAGATATCAAGGTCGTTTATGTGTTCCAAATGTTAATGACTTGAGGGAATAGATCTTATCAGATGCCCATAGTTTGCGTTATTCCATTCATCCAGGAGCCACCAAGATGTATCGTGATTTACGGGAGGTCTATTAGTTAATTGGGATGAAGAAGGATATTGTGGGGTTTGTGGCTAAGTATCTGAATTGCCAACAAGTGAAAGTTGAGCATCAGAAATCGAGAGGTTTGTCCTAAGACATTAGCATTCCTACTTGGAAGTGGGAAGATTTGAACATGGACTTTATTGTTGGTTTACCTCGCACCCGGTGACAACATGACTCGATTTGGGTTATAGTAGATCGAATGATGAAATCGGCTCATTTTCTTCCCGTCAAGGTTTCCTATTCGGTGGAGGACTATGCCAAGTTGTACCTGAGAGAAATGGTAAATTTGCATGGAGTGCCTTTATCCATTATTTCCGATTGTGGTACCCAATTCACTACACAATTTTTGAAGCCTTTCCAAAAGGATCTTGGTACTCGTGTTAAGCTTAGTACGGCCTTTCATCCCCAAACCGATGGGCAAGAAGAACGTACTATCAAAACTTTGGATGATATGTTAAGGTCTTGTGTGATTGATTTTAAGGGTAATTGGGATGACCATTTGCCATTGATAGAGTTTTCTTATAACAATAGCTATCAATTGAGTATTGATATGGCTCTATTTGAGGAATTATATGGTAGGAGGTGTAGATATCCTACAGGTTGGTTTGAGGTGGGTGAAGTTGCCCTAATAGGTCCCGAGCTGGTACATGAGTCCATAGAAAAAGTTCGACTTATTAGAGAGGTTGAAAATGACTCAAAGTCGACAAAAGTCATATACCGATGTGAGAAGAAGAGATCTTGAGTTTGATGTTCATGATTGAGTTTACTTGAAAATCTCACCCATGAAGGGTTTAATAAGGTTTGGTAAGAAAGGGAAGCTTAGTCCCCGATATGTAGGCCCATATCAGATTTTGAGATGTGTTGGTAAGGTTGCTTATGAACTAAATTTTCCAAATGAGTTGTCATCGGTGCATTCGGTTTTCCATGTCTCTATGTTGAAGAAATGTGTTGGTGATCCGACATCCATAGTTCCCTTAGGAGGTTTGGGAGTTAAGGAGAATATTTCTTATGACGAAGTTCCGGTTGAGATTCTAGACCGGCAAATCAAGAAGTTGAGAAATAAAGATGTAGATTCCGTGAAAGTGTTGTGGAGGAATCATTTAGTTGAGGGTGCTACTTGGCAGGCCGAGGCCGATATGATGTCCTGATATCCTCATTTTTTCCTTCTACTCCTACTCTAGCTTGAGGTAATGAGTTCCTCATGGTTTGTTCTTTGTTTTGAAGTCATGTTTCTTGTATGTTTTCATGATTTCCTTACGATGCATAATTTTTGAAAATTTCAAGTTTTGAGAAAAATGAGTCAATTTTATTGATTTCACATGAGTATGAATTGCATGTAGCTTGATACGATTTTGTGAGCATGTCTTTAGCTTGGAGTTGATGTTTCCTCCTCGGAAATACGCATTTGAGTATGTTTTTAGATTGGAGTTGATGTTTCCTCCTTGGATGTTAGCTTGGAGTTGATGATTCCTCTTCGGATATGTATATTGCATGCATGATGGGCTGTTAAATTTAATTACACCACTCTTATGATTTTTTGATAACGTCCTAGCTTGGAGTCGCTAGTTCCTCCTTGTTTATATGCATTTAGATGAAGTTGCATTGATGGTTGGGTGGTTAGTTCCTCTCCTACTCTTTTCATACTAGCTTGAATCTTATTCGAGGATGAATGATCCTAAGGGGGAGATATTATTACACCCCGGATTCGAAAGAGGGCAATATGGAAAAAATTCAGGAAGTGGCAGGTGCCAGCCACGGAGGCCAACTATAGCCCGTTTGCAGGACCACGGACCGTAGGGTGGTCCGTGGACTGGTCACCCTCAAAGTCTTCAGAGGCTAGGACCATGGCCTGACCAACGGACCGTCGGTCAGACCACAATCCGTGGTTGGGGGCTCGTGGTTCACTGTCCCAAAAATCAGGTTTTAACCACAAACGACGGTCGTGCATGATGGCCTGTCGTCCTGTCCATGGTCCGTCGGTCATGGCCGTCGATGATAGGCTGGCAGTTATTGTTAGAGGCAGTTGGGTCTTTTCTTAATTATTTTATTCTTATACTACTTAAGAAAGGTCTAAAGTCTTGAACACATTCCAACACTAAAGACTATATCCAGTCTGCTTGTTTTGATGTATAGTAAAGAGCAAATAATTCCTCAATACATTGTCTCAACTACAGATGGACTTGGTTTGTCAATATCTAGTTTTGTAGCGGTCCTAATTGGAGTATCAATGGGCTTGGCACTTTCCATGTGGATGTTTTTTAGCAGATCACCAATATACTTTTGTTGATTGATCATAGTGCATATTGATGACTATTTAACTTGTTAGCTTGAAGAGAAGCTTAGTTCCCCCATCATATTCATTTCAAACTCATCACTTCCCATTAACTTGATAAATGTTTCAGAAATTGAATCCAATGTAGCTCAAAAGATAGTGTCATCGACATATACTTGAACGATGAATATATTTCTCCCTCTTGATTTTAGGATGAGAGTGTTATCATGTTATCACAAGACCAACTTAATCAATCAACCTATTTTATTAAAAGTTCATCAAGATTATGATTTGTAACCTAAAATTTTCATGTTAATGCTAAGTTTTCCTACTTCAAAGTCCATAATGTGTGCACATCTAAGCTATATGCAGTCCTACTAGAAACTAATGGAATTGTCCTTCCATGAATTTTGTAAAGCATAAACTATTTAAAAATCATTTAACACATATGGAAGATTAATGACTCCTTTTAATAAAACGTCTCCTTATATTGTCAATCTACTTTGAAGTGTTTGGTACTCTCATGATAAAATTTATTAATAATAATCTAAATAGTACATGTATTGTTAGCATGGAGAGGAGCTTGATTTGATTGAGGAAACACTATAATGACCCTCTTGGTCATTCATGTATTATTGGCTTATTTATTATGCTTAGAGCGTTCTTATAGTGACCCAAGTAATTCATCACTTGGTTAGAATGACACTTAAGTCACCTGGTCGTTTATTTGGATTCTATTCATGTTTCTTTTTTTAGAAACTCCAGAAACATAAACGGTTCACTTTGGTCAAAAGTTCAAGAAGTCGACCTCAAAATTCAATTCTGACGATTTCGTTCTCTTTGGAATATTAAGTTTTTTCTAGGACCTTTCATACGAATCATGAGGCCTCCGAGCTAATCTCGAGACCTCTTGTGGAATTTAGGTTTAAATGGAGTTTTTCTGTAGGACCCACTTTTTTTAGATGACCTCAATTAGAATTTTCAACGGCTACATTGAGTCTGGAATAAAAAATTTGGTGGGGTAGCATATTACATTTGTGTGCACGGGGTTCCAAATGAATCTCGAGCACCCTGTCAGTGTTTTCAGCTGATGAACCAATATTTTGTGTTGGTGCCTCCTTCAGCGAGGTGGCATGTGTGCCTTCGCAATCATGGAGGGTTGTGCTTTACCATTATGATCGCATGGGCCTCAGTCTAGTGGTCATGTGGCGTTTACTACCCTTGGTCATCTTTTTCATGAGGTTTGACTTTTGTGATCGCGAAGGACATTTAAAGAGTGGGCTGTTATCATGACCTCCTTTATCCTCTATTGTGATGTGTATTTGTGACTTGACATTTGAATAAAAGACCAAACAATGATTTCTTTTTGTTCTAGCATTTCCTTTTGCGATTGTGAGAGTTTTTAGTGTCCAATTTGGGTGATTTCAAGTTTAGTGTGTTTGGAAAGGTTGTGGCTACGCATTGGAGTGTTTGCAGATTGCTGGGGAAAGCTTGTTTGCTGTAAATCTGCTCCGAAGGGGCAGCCAGCCATCTTTATTATGCTTAAATGTTGAATTGTTGCATGTAGGTGTTTCATGTTTGGGTTTGTTTCATTCCCTAATTTGTGTCACGTTTTTGGATACAAGTTCGGGGAGTATAAACGGACCTTTTGATGGAATCGATTATTTGATTCCTATGGTGGGTCCCACATTCGCATATTGACTGAAATTTTGGTCTTTCTTTAATTAATATTATTGGCGTCTAAACGATCGTGTTAATATGTTTATTCTATATTTTATAGTGTTGTAGCATTCAGAGGCCATTCCGAAGGGAGAAGCATTGGAATTATGAATTTGAAGAACATGTGATTTGCCTTGAGGTAGGCTATTGCTTCCTGTCCTTAGGATTGAGCTCGAGAATGTACATAAATGTTGATTTGTGTGAATTTGGATTTGGTAGCTAGTTCATCATGCTTAGTTAGTTAATATCAAGTTTTAAGCTTTTGTCAGGCTTTTCGGGCTGCTAGCATGTTGTTCTTCTTGTTCGCGATTATCCCTACATTGTGGTATGTTTTGTACTTGTTTATTATTGTGGTTGAAGGCATGTTCGGCCTTAGTCTAAGAGTAGACTAGTGCTTGCCTTAAACTTCCGTATTTAGGAGCATTTACTTGCTTCGGATGACATAGCTCTCTGTAGATTGATGTAGCAGAATTAGGTCTGATAGAATAAGTCTTAGTTAGGCTGTAGCTCAGCTTTGATTACCTGCTATCCATACCTCCCCTTTTCTATGGCCCTAGTGATTCACGATTAGGCTATCGGGCGCGGTTGGACAGTTTGGGATTGTATTCAGTTCAGGCTTGGGGTTTTTTTATTGATCATCTTCGAGTGGACATTGTTCCAAGGTGGCATTATGATGTTTATTTGATATGGTATTCTTTAGAAGCCTTATGGTCGAAGATTCAAGGTATGGTCACACTGCCCTGTTGATTTGACATAGGATTCTTCAGCAACTTTATGGTCGCAGATTCAAAGTCTAGTTACGCTGCTCTTCTATTAGTTAGAAATTCAATGTTTGGACATTTGATCTTCAGTCACTGTCCATGATTCTTGCTAAATATAGAGACTAAGGATTTAGCCCTTTAGATGACAATCTAATAATTAAATACATAGTAGTAGACAAACATTCCACCTAGTATTATGAATTGCTACCTTGTAGTCTGGATGGTTTTATTAACTCTCTAAAAATTCTTTTAATTCTTGATTTTACTAGAACGGAAAGGAAGGGACAAAAGCACAGCTCTGCTGAAGGAAACTCATCAACCCACCTGTGAGCCGAAAAATTTCAAGAAAATTAGCATATTGGGTTTCCTAGTTTTGTGAAATGTATGCTCCCTGCGCATGTTTCGGGGAGATTTTTGTTGGTAAGTGAAATTTATTATTGATTCAATTAGACTTGTTTTTTATCCTTTATATTCTAGATTTTTATAAATATTATAATACAGTAGAGTTTTTCGAGAAATTGTTGTGATTTCGATTTGTCAAAATATGATGGCGTTGTTATTTTTGTGGATGAAAATGAAGAAATATTTCCTACCAAGTACCTTACGGGTAAGAAATTATTGATTTGGGGTTGGAAAGGGTTTTCCAATTCTCACAGCCTTCTTGAAAGAGATGCCCTTGACTTTCAATTGATTCAGCCTTGCGAATTTTAGGTAACACCTTGTATGTGCTTAAATCCTAGTAATTTTGTTAAAGAAAGAGTTACGTTTTTATTGGATTTATCTTATATGCACCAATAGTGTAAATGAATTTCTTCATTAACCTTGAGATGTAGTATTAGGAATGAAGATATATTAAACAAGGTGGGAGTTTTCCTCGTGGTGGACAAGATGAGGAAATTGAGACTGGGATGGTTCCGATTTGGTAAGAGGAGAAGCAATACCAATACCACAATAACAAATGAATCTACGCTTCTCCTCTTCACATACTAAAGCAATCTATATCCCACTTTCCTCATCCTGTCCACCACAAGGCCCACTCCCACCTAATTAAATATATCTTCGTTCCTAATTCTACCTCTCTAGGTCTTGCAACAATTCATTTACACTGCTGGTGCATATAAGATCAATCAACTAAAAAAACAACAATTTCATTAACAAAATGACTTGGATTTTAGCACTTACAAGGTGTTACCTTAAATTTCTAGGGATGAATCAATTGAAGACTGTAACACCCTGAAACCTAGTAGGCTAAACTAGGCTAAGTGTGTGGGGGTAACAAGTCATGGAAGAGGGCAAGAGCCTATAATACCTAGGAATATTGAAGGAAAATATTTCCCCCTTGATCCACTTGGCGATGTGAGGAGCCACCACCAAACTGACTTGGCGATTAGCCAAGTGGAGCCACCATCGCCTAGTGGGCAGTCCCCCTTTCCCAAGCTGTTGGAAAATTGGGCGAGCCAAGTCGGGGATCCAGTAGTCTATGCTAAAAAGCACTAAGGAATCGTCTAAAAAGTATGACCCTTTTCTACCCATGGTGGCTACATGGTTTATGGGGGTTGGGAGTTGTCTGAACTCTCCCCCATATCGGAGCTCAATACTACTCCCAAAATATGATACTAGCTCTTATGTTTAAAAACATAACTTCTTTCTGTGGTTTGAGATAATTGCTCAAAAACATAGCTCAAAGTCTCTCTTGGAAATTAAAGTTTCCTCTCTTGCTTAATTGTGAAAGCATTTTACTCTTTACTGAAAACTATCGCAAAGGCTCTTTTGGAAATCAAAGTTTCCTTTCTTGTTTAAATGTGAAAACATTTTAACTCTTCGGAATACATTTTCTCGATATACTCTTTTGAAGAAATGAACTTCAATCCTTACTCTTTACTCAACTCAAAGC
The DNA here is from genome assembly GCA_029582245.1 of Solanum etuberosum. NCBI lineage: Eukaryota > Viridiplantae > Streptophyta > Magnoliopsida > Solanales > Solanaceae > Solanum > Solanum etuberosum. Next base: position 65,683 of record JAJONR010001077.1, on the reverse strand, counting down.
TCAAGTCTTAAAACAAAGTTAAAACGTTCGTAAAAGACTTTTTGGAAAACTCTATGAACTTCTCTTGACTTGACTCTTAAATTTTCTTGAATTGAATTATGGATTCAAGGCTCATGATCTCATGTTACTGATGATTTCATGTTGCTTAGACGTACCTTAGAGTGTAGAAATCAACTAGGAAACATAGGTACGTTTCAAGAGAACAAGTACGGAAAGAAGTGGGAAGAAGTAGAAGACATGGCGTCCCTGGCGCTCTGAGTGGCGCGGGGCCCCAGACCCAAAACTTCAGAGCTGAAGTTGGGGGGAGCTAGCTGGCGCGGCACCCCAGTGTCAAAAATTCAGAACCCAAAGTGGGGTGCGTTGGCTGGCGCGGCGCCCCATGCCCCTGCCCAGAAAACTCTAATTTTTCTTGGTCGTTTTTAAACTCTAAAACCTCTAGTTTCGATTGGTTCTTTCCCTAAACACTTAGATTTGACGCCTTATTTCATGAATTTGAATCAACAAATCTTCAACAATTTCAACGAATCAAGAACTCAATAGAACTTCAACAAAACCCATCAAGAACTCAATTTTTAAATCTTCAAGAACATAAATTCGCTGAAATAAATCATGATTGGTGCGTGGGTGAACTAACCCAACACTATGTGATCTCACATACCTCGTAGGGATCACTCCTTGACGAAATCCACGATCTTAGCTTCAAGAACTTGACGATTCCTTGCTTCCTCTCCTCTTTTCTCCTCTTCTTTTCTCTTCTCTCAAAACCCTAACTTAATTTTAAAAAGCATAAACTGAATCCTATCAGTTTAGACCCCAACTTAATCACCAAAAATGAAATTAAATAATAGGGTAGTGAAAAGACCAAAGTACCCTCCTAAAATCCGGTTTTGACTTTCCTTATCTAGACAATCCAACTTCAAATGGGCATATCTTCCTCATACGAACTCGAAATCGAGCAAACTCAGCGGCGTTGGAAAGATAATTCAGAGATATTTCCTACGGTATCTTAAAGCACACCTAACTCATTCTGAGCTAGCAGTTATGGTCATTTGAATTTGACCCAAAACTCATACTTAACTTAATTTTGTCAAATTTCTAGATTTTTCATTCTTTCCAAAAATGACTCTTTCTAATTCTAACTCTTTCTAGTTGCGGGGTGTTACAATATCTACCTCTTGGCAACATTCGTCCTCAAATCAGCTCAATCTTAGCAGGCTAAGGGCGTAATATCTAACATTCAATTCAAACACCCAACAAGCAAAAATGCAAATACAACATGACAACGTATAAATAAATACCAAGAAAAGGATTAGTACCTTAATTTGGATCTTCTCCGGATTCGAAGAGATGTGGGTATCTCTTCTTCATATCCTCCTCAGCTTCCCAAGTGGCTTCCTCAACAAACTGATGCTACCTCTTTTGTTCTCAACCTGCAAACTTGGAGGTCTAGAATCTGAACAGGGACCTCCTCATAAGACAAGCTATCCTTGATACCAATATCTTCAGTTGGTATGATAAGTGAAGGATCTCACATGTACTTCTTCAACATTGAAATATGAAATACTGGATAAATTGTTGCTAACTCTTGGGGTAGCTCTAACTCATAAGCTACATTACCAATCCTTTTGGATATTCTGTAAGGACCAATATACCGGGGACTAAACTTTCCCTTCTTACAAAATCTCATAACACCCTTCATGGGTGAAAATTTCAAGTATACCTAATCATCTACTTCGAACTCTAAGTCTCTTCTTCTAACTTCTGTATAGGATTTTTGAAGACTTTGCGGTATTTTCAACCTTTCATGAATAACTTTCACCTTCTCCATGGCTTGATGAACTAAGTTCGGTCCTATCAACCCAGCTTCACCAACTTCAAACCATCCAATAGGAGATCTGCATCTTCTCCCATAAAGAGCTTCATAAGGACCCATATGGATGCTAGAATGGTAACTATTTTTGTAAGCGAACTCAAAGAGAGGTAGGTGATCATCCCAATTACCTTCAAAATCAATCACGTAGGCCCTCAACATATCTTCTAAAGTTTGAATAGTGTGCTTTGCTTGACCATCTGTCTGAGGATGAAAAGCAGTACTTAAGTTCACCTTTGAACCCAAGCCTTTCTGGAATGACTTCCAAAATTGTGCAGTAAATTACGCACCTCTGTCTGAAATAATGGATACCGGAACTCCATGAAGTCTTACTACCTCTTGAATGTATAACTTGGCATAGTCCTCTACTGAATGAGTAGTCTTTAACGGCAAAAATTGGGCTGATTTAGTCATTCTATCAACAATCACCCAAATAGAATCATGCTGCTTGTGAGACCTTGGTAAACCTGTGATGAAATCCATATTGATCATCTCCCACTTCCATTCTGGAAATTCTATTTTCTGAGCCATACCACCGGGCCTTTGGTGCTCTACTTTAACTTGTTGACAATTCGGGCATTTGGCAACAAACTCTGCAATGCCCTTCTTCATACTACTCCACCAATAAACTTCTCTCAAGTCATGATACATCTTTGCGGAACCCGGATGAATAGAATATCTGGAGCTATGAGCCTCCTCCATGATCCTCTCTTGGAGTTTATCCACCCTTGGTACACACAATCTACCTTGATACCTCAATACACCATCTCCCCCTTGTTCAAAAGCCATTAATTTTTGCTTATGAACATTTGCCTTCAATTCAAGCAAAATAGGATTTTGGTCCAGTTTGTCTTTCACTTCAGACACTAATGATGCTTCATCCCCATTCATCACCACTAGTCCTCCTTCTGTGGAATCCATTAGTCGAACTCCTAATCGTGCAAGTCTATGCACATCTTTTTCTAACTCTTTCTTATCTTCCTCAAAATGGGCGGTACTACCCATAGATAATCTACTCAAAGCATCCGCAACAACATTAGCCTTGCCTGGGTGATAAAGAATACTCATGTCATAATCCTTGTGTAATTCTAACCACCTTCGCTATTTGAGATTAAGCTATTTATGACTAAACACATACTGAAGACTCTTATGATCGGTGAACACGCAAACATGAACACCATAAAGATAATGACGCCATATTTTCAAAGAAAATACTACGGCAGCCAATTCTAAATCATGGGTTGGGTAGTTCTTCTCATGAACCTTAAGTTGTCTGGAGGCATAAGCTATAACTTTGTTGTTCTGCATTAACACACAACCCAAACTTACTCTAGACGCATCACAATATACAACAAAGCCTTGCGTAGCCTTTGGTAAGGTCAATATTGGGCTAGTAGTCAACCTCTTTTTCAATTCCTGAAAGCTTTTCTCACAAGCTTCAGACCATTGAAACTTCACTGTTTTTTGAGTCAACTTAGTCAAAGGAGATGAAATAGATGAAAATCCCTCGACGAACTTTCTATAATATCCAGCCAACCCCAAGAAACTCCTAATATCAGATGGAGATATGGGTCTAGGCCAATTCTGCACTGCCTCTATTTTTTGAGTATCAACTCTAATTCCATCACCGGAAACAATGTGGCCTAGGAGAGCCACAGACTCAAACCAGAACTCACACTTAGAGAACTTAGCATACAACTCTCTATCCTTTAGAGTTCAGAGAACTAATCTGAGATGACTAGCATGATCTTCCTCATTCCTCGAATAGATTAGTATGTCATCAATGAACACGATAACAAACATATCTAAGTAAGGCTTGAATACTCTATTCATAAGGTCCATGAACGCTGTAGGTGCATTAGTTAAACCAAACGACATGACCAGAAACTCATAATGACCATAACGGGTCCTGAATATTGTCTTTGGAATACCACATTCCCTTATTTTCAACTGATGGTAGCCTGATCTGAGGTCTATCTTAGAAAAATAAGTCACACCCTGAAGCTGATCGAAAAGATCATCAATTCTTGGAAGAGGATATTTATTCTTGATAGTAACCTTATTCAACTGACGGTAATCTATACACATTCTAAGAGAACCATCTTTCTTTCTCACTAATAAGACCAGAGCACCCCAAGGTGAGACACTTGGTCTGCTGGTGCCATTCTATATGGCGGAATAGATATAGGATGAGTATCTGGAAGAATATCTATACCGAAGTCTATCTCTCTTTCAGGAGGGACTCCGGAAAAATCAACTGGGAAGACTTCTGGAAACTCTTTTACTACTAGAACTGACTGAATAGGAGCTATCTCAACACTAGAGTCATTAACTCAGACTAAGTGATAGACACACCCCTTAGAAACTAACTTTCTCACCTTAAGGTATGAAATAAAACTACCCATAGGCATTGTTGAACTACTCTTCCACTCCATAACTGGTTCACTGGGAAACTGGAACTTGACTACTCGAGTTCTACAATCTATTGATGCATAATAGGCATGAAGCCAGTCCATACCTAGAATGACATCAAAATCTACCATGTTTGACTCAAGTAGGTCATCCACGGTGCTCTTATGATTAACGGAAATGGTACAATTATGATAGACTCTCTCTCAGCTAGAATAGACTCATCAACAGGTATAAAAACACTGAAGGGCTCTAGAAGCTTCTCAGCAAGAACATAAAAATTCATCGTAACATAAGGAGTTACAAAAGATAAACCCTCTCCTGGATCTAGCAAAGCATAAACATCAAAGTTAAAGACTTGGATCATACCAGTGACAACATCTGGAGAATCGTCTTTCTCTTGGTGATTAGTGATAGCATAAAGATGGTTTCCTCCTCCGCCTTCCCCTGAAGTAGCTCCTCTAGATGCAGCTCTGTCTGGTGGAGCAACTGAAAAAGAGTGGGCTCTATTGCCCCCATTACCATTTCCCTGCTTGTTCTTTTGACACTCTCGCATAAAATGACTGTTCTGGACACACTTAAAACAACCAGTGGAACCATCACGACACATCCCTGAGTGGTTCCTACCACACTTAGCACATGCAGGAGGCTTACTACCCCCTTGTGCCATACTACCTTGAGAATAGGCAGGCTTAGCTCTGAAATTCTGATTATTGTACTCACCTTTGTTCTTTAGTGTAGGAGCACTAGCAGATGATGGAGCAGGTCCCTTTTGTTTTTGTTGGAAGGAAGACCGGTTGGCATTACACTCCTGCTACCCGAACTCATCCCCGTATGTCTTATCCCTCTTATTCTTAAACTCTTCTTTATCCCTCAACTTGTCCTCCTCAACTTGTTACACATGGATCATTAACCTTGCTATGTCCATATCCCCTATCAGCATAGCTGCCTTACCTTCCTTGATTGACAGGCGAGACAACCTAGCAACAAATAAACTCATCCTGCTCCTCGTGTCAGCAACCATCTCCGGATCATAGCGGGAAAGTTGTGTGAACTTCAGACTATACTCATGAACACTCATAGATTCCTGCTTAAGGGTGAGAAACTCTCGTACCTTTGCCTCTCTCAGTTCTTGGGGAAAGAAACGCCTCAAGAAAGCCTCCTCAAAACAAGCCCAACTCACAAATAGTTCTCCCTCAGCTCGGTTCTTCTTCAATTGGTCGAACCATATCCTAGCGACACCCTTCATTTGGTATGCAGCTAGTTCCACCCTCTCAATATCAGCAACATGCATGATCTCAAAAACCTTCTGAAGCTCTTCAACAAAATTCTCTAGATCCTCATTATCACTTGAACCTGTGAAGTTTGGAGGATTCATCCTTAAGAACTCACGGATCCTTGAAGTATCAGCCCCTTCCTGTCGATTCTCTCTCTTTCCAACTTGATTGGTCATAGCTTGACTTAGCATCCGGATAGCTTCACAGAATTCAGCATTGGTGACCTCTCTTTGGGGTTGCACTTCTGGTGCATTAGGTACCCCTTGTTCCTATGGTTCAACATTCCTTCTAGCGGGTTGACCTCTGACAGCTCTTCGTGGAGGCATGATCTGAAAGACACGCGCAAGCACGAGTTAGAAAGATATTTTTATAGAGATGCACTCTATCGCACGAAATGAGTATGAAAGAAGTGAAGGAATTTCCTAAATGTTGCAGCCTCCTAATTATAGATGTGGCGCGCTTTACACCGATAACTAAGACTCTACAGACACGGCTTCATAGACTCCCTAGGACTCTTGAACTCTTTGCTCTGATACCAAGTTTGTCACACCCCGAGCTTACATCCTGGGCGGGACTGGCACTTGAGAACCATTGTTGGCCCTAAGAAAACCCTTGGCCTGGCTTACTGACTCCAGCGGAAGACCTAAGTCAATCATACTTGTGCTTTAAAAGTAAACTGAAAGTTCAAAGATATTTGAGAATGTATAAAAATTATATTCACTGGCCAAAGTGGAAACTCAAGTCTCAACATAATAGAATGAAAATGAAAAGACTAAAGAACTACATTTGACTATCCACGAAGCCTCTAACAACTGAGATGGACGTCGGGACAATACCCAAGACATCCTAATGAACTAAACATACTGAAAGCAATAAAAGGGATCCTCCGGAAGCAAGGAGACTCACCAACAACTCTGGAGCTCAACTAGAATCAACGATGCGCTGGGTGTTGATCCAGGTTACCTGTATCTGTATCATAAAAAGATGCAGGCCAAATGGCATCAGTACATTGAAAGTACGAGCATGCGAGGGGAATTCTAAAACAAGACATAAGCTTGAAAGGAACTGAAGAACAAACCTGGTCTCAACTCAATTCAACTGAACTGAACTCATTTCAATATAAAGTAGTATAAACAAGTGCAATATAAAGAAAAGATTTTTAAAACATGGGTAACAACTCTGTGTATTTAGAAATACAATAGTAACTCTGGATGTATGCAAAGATACAATATAAACTCTGGAATGTATATAAAAATACAATATAATACTGCCGTGGGAGTTTCTCTAACCGACAACCATCACTTAAGAGCTATTGTGATGATACAGCATTTTTCCTCACGCTGCCACGGCCATCCTATACCTTGTCGAGGGTATAGAACTTGTATACTAAGTGTATCTACTAGTCTATGCTAAAAATCACTAAGGAATCATCTAAAAAGTATGACCCTTTTCTACCCATGGTGGCTACATGGTTTATGGGGGTTGGGAGTTGTCTAAACTCTCCCCCATTTTGGTGCTCAATACTACTCCCAAAATATGATACTAGCTCTTATGTTTAAAAACATAACTTTTTTCTGTGGTTTGAGATAATTGCTCAAAAACTTAGCTCAAAGGCTCTCTTGGAACTCAAAGTTTCCTCTCTTGCTTAATTGTGAAAGCATTTTACTCTTTACTGAAAACTATCTCAAAGGCTCTTGCTTAGACGTACCTTAGAGTGTAGAAATCAACTAGGAAACATAGGTACGTTTCAAGAGAACTAGTACAGAAAGAAGTGGGAAGAAGTAGAAGACCTGGCGTCCTTGGCGCTCGGAGTGGTGCGGGGCGCCAGACCCAAAACTTTAGAACTGAAGTTGGGGCGTGCTGGCTGGCGCGGCGCCCCAAGGTCAAAACTTCAGAACCCAAAGTGGGGCGCGCTGGCTGGCGCGGCGCCCCATGCCCCTGCCCAGAAAACTCTGATTTTTCTTGGTCCTTTTTCAACTCTAAAACCTCTAGTTCTGATTGGTTCTTTTCCCAAACATTTATATTCGACTACATAACCAAAATATGCAAGAATCCACTCCTTACGACGCCTAATTTCATGAATTTGAATCAACAAATCTTCAACAATTTCAACGAATCAAGAACTCAATAGAACTTCAACAAAACCCATCAAGAACTCAATTTCTAAATCTTCAAGAATATAAATTCGCTGAAATAAATCATGATTGGTGCGTGGGTGAACTAACCCAACACTATGTGATCTCACATACCACGTAAGGATCACCCCTTGACGAAATCGACGATCTTAGCTTTAAGAACTTGACGATTCCTTGCTTCTTCTGCTCTTTTCTCCTCTTCTTTTCTCTTCTCTCAGAACCCTAACTTAGTTTTCAAAAGCGTAAACTGAATCCTATCAGTTTAGACCCAAACTTAATCACCAAAAACGAAATTAAATAATAGGGTAGTGAAAAGACCAAAGTACCCTCCTAAAATCCGGTTTTGACTTTCCTTATCTAGACAACCCACTTCAAATGGGCATATCTCCCTCATAAGAACTCTAAATCATGCAAACTCAGCGGCGTTGGAAAGATAATTCAGAGATCTTTCCTACGATATCTTGTAGCACACCTAAATCCTTCTGAGATAGGAGTTATGATCATTTTAAATTGACCCAAAACTCATACTTAACTTAGTTTTGTCAAATTTCCAAATTTTTCATTCTTTCCAAAAATGACTCTTTCTAATTCTAGCTCTTTCTACTTGCTGGGTGTTACAATATCTACCTCTTGGGAACATTCGTCCTCGAATGAGCTCAATCTTAGCAGGCTAAGGGCGTAACATCTAACATTTAGTTCAAACACCCAACAAGCAAAAATGCAAATACAACATGCCAACTTATAAATAAATACCAAGAAAAGGATTAGTACCTTAATTTTGATCTTCTCCAGATTCGAAGAGATGTGGGTATCTCTTCTTCATATCCTCCTCAGCTTCCCAAGTGGCTTCCTCAACAAACTGATGCTACCTCTTTTGTTCTCAACTTGCGAACTTGGCGGTCTAGAATCTGAATAGACCTCCTCATAAGACAAGCTATCTTTGATACCAATATCTTCAGTTGGTATGATAAGTGAAGGATCTCACATGCACTTCTTCAACATTGAAATATGAAATATTGGATGACTGCTGCTAACTCTTGGGGTAGCTCTAACTCATAAGCTACATTACCAATCCTTTTGGATATTCTGTAAGAACCAATATACCGGGGACAAGGCTTCCCCTTCTTACCAAATATCATAACACCCTTCATGGATTAAACTTTCAAGTATACCCAATAATCTACTTCGAACTCTAAGTCTCTTCTCCTAACATATGTATAGGATTTTTGACGACTTTGCGTTGTTTTCAACCTTTCATGAATAACTTTCACCTTCTCCATGGCTTGCTAAACTAAGGTTGGTCCTATCAACCCAACTTCACCAACTTCAAACCATCCAATAGGAGATCTGCATCTTCTCCCATAAAGAGCTTCATAAGGAGCCATTTGGATGCTAGAATGGTAACTATTTTTGTAAGCGAACTCAATGAGAGGTAGGTGATCATCCCAATTACCTTCGAAATCAATCACGCAGGCCCTCAACATATCTTCTAAAGTCTGAATAGTGTGCTCTGCTTGACAATCTGTCTGAGGATGAAAAGCAGTACTTAAGTTCACCTTTGAACCCAAGCCTTTCTGGAATGACTTCCAAAATTGTGCAGTAAATTACACACCTCTGTCTGAAATAATGGATACCAGAACTCCATGAAGTCTTACTACCTCTTGAATGTATAACTTGGCATAGTCCTCTGCTGAATGGGTAGTCTTTAACGGCAAAAATTGGGTTGATTTAGTCATTCTATCAACAATCACCCAAATAGAATCATGCTGCGAGACCTTGGTAAACCTGTGATGAAATCCATATTGATCATCTCCCACTTCCATTCCGGAAGTTCTATTTTCTGAGCCATACCACGGGCCTTTGGTGCTCTACTTTAACTTGTTGACAATTCGGGCATTTGGCAACAAACTCTGCAATGCCCTTCTTCATACTACTCCACCAATAAACTTCTCTCAAGTCACGATACATCTTTGTGGAACCCGGATGAATAGAATAGCTGAGGCTATGAGCTTCCTCCATGATCCTCTCTTGGAGTTCATCTACCCTTGTTACACATAATCTACCTTGATACCTCAATACACCATCTCTCCTTTGTTCAAAAGCCTTTACTTTTTGCTTATGAACATTTGCCTTCAATTCAAGCAAAATAGGATCTTGGTCCTGTTTCTCTTTCACTTCAGACACTAATGATGATTCATCCCCATTCATCACCACTACTCATCTTCTGTGGAATCCATTAGTCGAACTCCTAATCGTACAAGTCTGTGCACATCTTTTGCTAACTCTTTCTTATTTTCCTTAAAATGGGCGGTACTACCCATAGATAATCTACTCAAAGCATCTGCAACAACATTAGCCTTGCCTGGGTGATAAAGAATACTCATGTCATAATCCTTGTGTAATTCTAACCACCTTCGCTGTCTGAGATTAAGCTCTTTATGAATAAACACATACTGAAGACTCTTATTATCAGTGAACACGTCTACATGAACACCATAAAGATAATGACACCATATTTTCAAAGCAAATACTACGGCAGCCAACTCTAAGTCATGGGTTTGGTAGTTCTTCTCGTGAACCTTAAGTTGTTTGGAGGCATAATATATAACTTTGTCATTCTGCATTAACACACAACCCAAAACAACTCTAGACGCATCACAATATACAACAAAGCCTTGCGTACCCTTTGGTAAGGTCAATACTGGGCCAGTAGTCAACCTCTTTTTTAATTCCTGAAAACTTTTCTCACAAGCTTCAGACCATTAAAACTTCACTGTTTTCTGAGTCAACTTAGTCAAAGGAGATGAAATAGATAAAAATCCCTCGACGAACTTTCTATAATATCCAACCAACCCCAAGAAACTCCTAATATCAGTTGGAGATACGGGTCTAGGCCAATTCTGCACTGCCTCTATTTTCTGAGTATCAACTCTAATTCCATCACCGGAAAAAATATGGCCTAGGAAAGCCACAGACTCAAGCCAGAACTCATACTTAGAGAACTTAGCATACAACTCTCTATCATTTAGAGTTTGGAGAACTACTCTGAGATGACTAGCACGATCTTGCTCATTCCTCTAATAGATTAGTATGTCATCAATGAACACGATAATAAACATATCTAAATAAGGCTTGAATACTTTATTCAAAAGGTCCATGAACGCTGCAGGTGCATTAGTTAAACCGAACGACATGACCAGAAACCCATAATGACCATAATGGGTCCTGAATGCTGTCTTTGGAATATCACATTCCCTTACTTTCAACTGATGGTAGCCTGATTTGAGGTCTATCTTGGAAAACCAAGTGGCACCCTAAAGCTGATCGAAAAGATCATCAATTCTCAGAAGAGGATACTTATTCTTGATAGTAACCTTATTCAACTGACAGTAATCTATACACATTCTAAGAGAACCATCAATCTTTCTCACAAATAAGACCGGAGCACCCCAAGGTGAGACACTTGGTCGAATGAAACCTCTTTCTAGGAGATCTTTCAACTGCTCTTTTAACTCCTTCAACTCTGGTGGTGCCATTCTATATGGAGGAATAGATATAGGATGAGTATCTAAAAGAATATCTATACAGAAGTTTATCTCTCTCTCAGAAGGGATTCCGGAAAGATCATCTAGGAAGACTTCTGGAAACTCTTTACTACTGGAACTTACTGAATAAGAGGTATCTCAACAATAGAGTCATTAACTCGTACTAAGTGATAGACACACCCCTTAAACTAGCTTTCTCACCTTAAGGTATGAAATAAAATGACCCTTAGGCACTGTTGAACTACTTTTCCACTCCATAACTGGTTCACTGGGAAACTGGAACTTGACTACTCGAGTTCTAAAATCTATTGATGCATAACAGGCATGAATCCAGTCCATACCTAGAATGACATCAAAATCTACCATGTCTAACTCAACTAGGTCAGCCACGGTGCTCTTGTGATTGACGGAAATGGTACAATCACGATAGACTCTCTCTCAGCTAGAATAGACTCACCAACAGAAGTAGAAACATTGAAGGGCTCAAGAAGATACTCAGGAAGAACATAAAAATTTATCGCAACATAAGGAGTTACAAAACATAAATTCGCTCCTGGATCTAGCAAAGCATAAACATCAAAGTTAAAGACTTGGATCATACCAGTGACAACATCTGGAGAATCCTCTTGCTCTGTGTGATTAGTGATAGCATAAAGATGGTTTCATCCTCCGCCTGCCCCTGAAGTAGCTCCTCTAGATGCAACTCGATCTGGTGGAGCAACTGAAGAAGAATGGGCTCTATTACCTCCATTACCGTTTCCCTACTTTTTCTTTGGACACTCTCGCATAAAATGACCGTTCTGGCCACACATAAAACAATCAGTGGAGCCATCACGACACATCCCTGAGTGGTTCCTACCACACTTAACACATGCAGGAAGCTTACTACCCCATTGTGCCACACTTCCTTGAGAATAGGCAGGCTTAGCTCTGAAATTCTGACTATTGTACTCACATTTGTTCTTTGGTGCAGGCGCACTAGCAGATGATGGAGCAGGTCCCTTTTGTTTCTGTTGGAAGGAAGACCGGTTGGCATTACTCTTCTGCTGCCCGGACTCATTCCCTGATGTCTGAGCCCTCTTATTCTTAAACTCTTCTCTATCCCTCAGCATTTCCTCCTCAACTTGTTACACATGGATCATTAGCCTTGCTATGTCCATATCCCCTATCAGCATAGCCGCCTTACCTTCCTTGCTTGACAGGCGAGACAACCCAGCAACGAATAAATTCATCCTGCTCCTTATGTCAGCAACAATCTCCGGAGCATAGCGGGAAATTTGTGTGAACTTCAGACTATACTCATGAACACTCATAGATTCCTGCTTAAGGGTGAGAAACTCTCATACCTTTTCCTCTCTCAGTTCTCAGGGAAAGAAACGCCCCAAGAAGGCCTCCTCAAAACTAGCCCAACTCACAAGTGGTGCTCCCTCAGCTCGGTTCTTCTTCCGTTGGTCGAACCATATCCTAGCGACACCCTTCATTTGGTATGCAGCTAGTTCAACCCTCTCAATATAAGTAACATGCATGATCTCAAAAACCTTCTAAAGATCTTCAACAAAATTCTCTGGATCCTCAGTATCACTTGAACCTATGAAGTTTGGAGAATTCATCCTTAAGAACTCATGGATTCTTGAAGTATCCGCCCTTTCCTTTCGATTCTCTCTCTGTCCAACTTGATTGGTCACAGCTTGACTTAGCATCCGGATAGCTTCACAGAATTCAGCATTGGTGACCTCTCCTTGGGGTTGCACTTCTGGTGCATTAGGTACCCCATGTTCTTGTGGTTCAACATTCCTTCTAGCAGGACAACCTCTGACAACACTTCGTGGAGGCATGATCTGAAAGACACGTGTAAGCACGAGTTAGAAAGAGACTTTTATAGAGATGCACTATATCGCACGAAATGAGTATGGAAGAAGTGAAGGAATTTCCTATATGTTGCAGCCTCCTAATTATAGATGTAGCACGCTTCATACCGATAACTAGGACTCTACAGACATGGCTTCCTAGACTCCCTAGGACTCCTGAACTTTGTGCTCTGATACCAAGTTTGTCATGCCCTGAGCCTACACCCTGGGCGGGACTGGCACTCGAGAACCATTGTTGGCCCCAAGCAAACCCTTGGCCTGGCTTACTAACTAAGCGGAAGACTTAACTCAATCATAATTGTACTTTCAAAAGTAAACTGAAAGTTCAAAGATATCTAAGAATATATTAAAATAACATTCACTGGCCAAAGTGGAAATTCAAGTCACAACATAATAGAATGAAAATAAAAAGACTAAAGAACTACATCTGACTGTCTACAGAGCCTCTAACAACTAAGATGGATGTCGGGAAAAGACCCACGACATCCTAATGAACTAAACATACTGAAAGCAATAAAAGGGATCCTCCGAAAGCAAGGAGGCTCACCAACAACTCTGGAGCTCAAATAGAATCAACGATGTGCTGGGTGTTGACCCTGGTTACCTGTATGTGCATCATTAAAAGATGCAGGCCAAATGACATCAGTACATTGAATGTACGAGCATGCGAGGGGAATTCTAAAACAAGACATAAGCTTGAAAGGAACTGAAGAACAAACCTGGTCTCAACTCAACTGAACTCATTTCAATACAAAGCGGTATAAACAAGTGCAATATAAACAAAAGCTTTTTAAAACATGGGTAACAGCTCTGTGTATTTGGAAATCAATAGTAACTCTGGATGTATGCAAAGATACAATATAAACTCTGGAATGTATATAAAAATACAATATAATACTGCCGTGGGAGTTTCTCTAACCGACAACCATCACTTAAGAGCTATTGTGATGATACAGTGTTTTGCCTCACGCTGCTAGGGCCGTCCTATACCTTGCCGAGGGTATAGAACCTGACAACTAAGTGGAGCAACTAGTCTATGCTAAAAAGTACTAAGGAATCATCTAAAAAGTATGACCCTTTTCTACCCATGGTGGCTACATGGCTTATGGAGGCTGGGAGTTGTCTGAACTCTCCCCCATATCGGTGCTCAATACTACTCCCAAAATATGATACTAGCTCTTATTTTTAAAAGTATAACTTTTTTCTGAGGTTTGAGATAATTGCTAAAAAACTTAGCTCAAAGGCTCTCTTGGAAATCAAAGTTTCCTCTCTTGCTTAATTGTGAAAGCATTTTACTCTTTACTGAAAACTATCTCAAAGGCTCTTTTGGAAATCAAAGTTTCCTTTCTTGTTTAAATGTGAAAACATTTTAACTCTTGGGAATACATAGTCCCGATATACTCTTTTGAAGAAATGAACTTCAATCCTTACTCTTTACTCAACTCAAAGCTCAAGTCTTAAAACAAAGTTAAAACGTTTGTAAAAGACTTTTTCGGAAAACTCTATGAACTTCTCTTGACTTGACTATTAACTTTCCTTGAACTGAATTATGGATTCAAGGCTCATGATCTCATGTTATTGATGATTTCATATGGTTTAGACGTACCTTAGAGTGTAGAAATCAACTAGGAAACATAGGTATGTTTCAAGAGAACTAGTACGGAAAGAAGTGGGAAGAAGTAGAAGACCTGGCTTCCCTGGCGCTCTGAGTGGCACGGGGAGCCAGACCCAGAACTTTAGAGCTGAAGTTGGGGCGCAGTGCCCCAGGGTCAAAAATTCAGAACCCAAAGCAGGGCTCGCTGGCTGGCGCGGCGCCCCATGCCCCTCCCCAGAAAACTCTTATTTTTCTTGATCATTTTTCAACTCTAAAACCTCTAGTTTCGATTGGTTCTTTCCCCAAACACTTAGATTTTTGTACATAACCAAAATATGCAAGAATCTACTCGTTACGATGCCTAATTTCATGAATTTTAATCAACAAATCTTCAACAATTTCAACGAATGAAGAACTCAATAGAACTTCAACAAAACCCATCAAGAACTCAATTTCTAAACCTTCAAGAACATAAATTCGCTGAAATAAATCATGATTGGAGCGTGGGTGAAATAACCCAACACTATTTGATCTCACATACCTCGTAGGGATCACCCGTTGACGAAATTCACGATCTTAGCTTCAAGAACTTTACGATTTCTTCTTTTTTTTCCTCTTTTCTCCTCTTCTTTTCTCTTCTCTCAAAACCCTAACTTAGTTTTCAAAAGCATAAACTGAATCCTATCAGTTCAGACCCCAACTTAATCACCAAAAACGAAATTAAATAATAGGGT
This sequence comes from Solanum etuberosum, assembly GCA_029582245.1. Lineage (NCBI taxonomy): Eukaryota > Viridiplantae > Streptophyta > Magnoliopsida > Solanales > Solanaceae > Solanum > Solanum etuberosum. Next base: position 50,251 of record JAJONR010001077.1, on the reverse strand, counting down.
AGTGAAAAGACCAAAGTACCCTCCTAAACTCCGGTTTTGACTTTCCTTATCTAGACAGCCCAACTTCAAATGGACATATCTCCCTCATACAAACTCGAAATTGTGCAAACTCAGTGGCGTTGGAAAGATAATTCAGAGATATTTCCTATGGTATCTTGCGGCACACCTATCTCATCCTGAGCTAGGAGTTATGGTCGTTTTAATTTGACCCAAAACTCATACTTAACTTAATTTTGTCAAATTTTCAAATTTTTCATTCTTTCCAAAAATGACTCTTTCTAATTCTAGCTCTTTCTAGTTGCGGGGTGTTAGACATAAACTAAGAGAAAACTCTAATTCGAGAACATGGGGATCAGAATTATCTGGGAACTTCTCAAAATTCCTTTTAAATTTCAATTTATAGTTGCCCACATTTTTGCCTGAAAGTCCACTCGGCGGAATAAGTCGCCCCTCGTCGAGTGGTTCGGCGATCCACCTTTCACTCTCTTCCATCGCCATTTTGCATTCATCCTTAGCACCTCAGGCCCTTTGACTTTGGGCGATCCACTTTGTTGTCGCGGAATCGATCGGTGATTCACCGATTGCCCATGTCTGTCGCCAACTTGGTTCTTCACCAGGGTAGGCACGCTTGAACTTTGGTCAAGCTAAAGAGCCACTCGGCGGTTCGCCGAGTGGTCTTGGCGATCATCCGGATCACTTTTATTCACTTCTTCAGCTTGTTAGTTCCTTTTTGTCCGATAGTGTCCATGCCTTGCTCCTTAGCCTGTAATGCTGCAATTCAACACTTTACATCAGTTTAGAGCATAAATTAGGAATTTGAGGACACTTATGCTATCAAAAGAAAGCCCAAATGAGTTTAAATCTCAGACTCATCAACACCCCCAATTTAAACTTTCGCTTGTCCTCAAGTAAAACTCAAGATCAATTAGTTCAACAAGGATGTCTATAAACAGTGATGCATAAGACTCAACATAAATGCACACAACAAGGTTCAAATTACTCATACAATGATCAATTGTGCACTCAAAGTTTCAAATTGTGACTCACCATCATCAATTGTGCTCAAGCTCACAATGCTTGCTTCAAATGCAAGTTCAAGCTCAACAAAGGTATTCAAATGCCCTCACAACGAAGATGATTCCATATTCACACAAAATTTCTCAACAATTTAGAGTCTTGGAATCACATACAACTCTCTCACTCACAAAGATGAACACATGCATGACTTCACCCATAGGCTTGCCCTTATTTTCCAATCAATATTTGATTCAGCTCACTCAAGATCACAAATTTCTTTTGAAGGCTTGCAATGGGGCTGAGTGTCAAGGTATGGTCATTTAGGCTTTAATGGCTTCTACCTTCATGAAGTGCGGCCTGAAAATCATTTTCTCCTTCTCTTTCTCATTCAAACATGATCATAATCCACCCCATTATTCAACTAGACATGCTTTACCGGATACCCCATTTCTTTTGTCATTTGCACAACTTTATTTCACAACTTTTTCTTTTCTTCGATCGTTTTCTTTCCTTTCTTCTTTTTCTTTTTCTTTTTTTTTACATGGAGGGGTTCCATATTTTTCAAAGCAATCTATCAAGAGGGGGAATTTTTCACACTTCTTGACTTCCCTTCTTTTTTACCACACCCCCAACTTAGGCTTGTGGCCTAAGTTGGCCATTTAAACAAACAAAAACTTCATGAAGGTTATAGGTGATGGGTCAAAGAGGTCAAAGTTGTTCAAGTTTCTTCCAAGAAAAGGATAGGCTCAAAAGGTGTCAAACAAGGTTAACACATCTCACAAGGTTGGCCAGAAAGAGGTATATTGTCAAATTGGCTCACTCTTCAAAATTCTTGACTAAGATCATTTCAATTGCTTGCTTCACTCAATCAATCGGACCAATGTGGAAAATTCTATGTGTCATCAAGCACAATGATCAAAACAAACTCTCCACAGAAGGCATTGATACAATTATCAAACAAGACTCCACACTTTCTAGCTAGCGCGCAATGTTCATCACAAGAGACTTCATCGACAATCGGCTAGTCACAACAAGATGCTCAAAGTTCACATATTGCCTATGTAACTTCGTTTGCCTCATTGTAGCCGCAGATTCATTTTGTTCAATTAAGAGCACTATTCAAGTCATCGGTATTGACCACAACCGACACTCAAATTTGTACAAGAACAGCCACAATCACACATACAAGAGGTGGCAAAATTTTAAAAAATTGGTTCAAAATCCTTTTCTATCAAAACAATGGGCCACAATTCACAATTTACCAACAATCAACAATTTCACAACCAAAATATATATATAACCCAATAAGCTCAATATTCAAAAAACAACCCACAAAAGAGGTAGGTATGGAAATACCTCACCCCACCAACAAAAAATGCAGTTGTCCTCAAATGCAACTAAAAATAAAAACTGTCTAAAAAGTAACGGAGAGGGATGTAAAAATAATCATCCTGCCAGGCTAGACCTTGGGTGAAGTGTGCATAACAGTCACTCCATTTGTCGGGGCATCAGTGCCCGGTGTCACAGTTCAGTGATCAACACCAGGAATGGAAGCGATGTCTGGCGCTGCTTGGCCCTCATGGCCATCTCCTGTTCAATAATTATTCCCAAATTTAGCCTCTACCTGGCTATGATAGACCTAAGACATGCCGCCTTTGGGTGGTGGATAATCGACTCGTTCTGGGACGGCATGATCGTGTTGCTGATAAACCCAAACCACTATAGAGCGGCTACATTGAGGTCCTTCTTCTCTATCAGTGCTCCGACCTCAATCCACCTTTGGGTGATGTCGGAGAGAACGGGGCCCAACCAACCTTTTAAGTCATCCAGAGTCTGAGTCTGGATCATGCTGTAATAGTCATGCATAAAGTCGATCGCTCGCTCAAATATCGGGTTTATGTCATCGTTGTGGCATTTCACCTTCTTGCCTCGGACCACCACATAGTCAACTGGATTGAAGGCACTGGCCTTCTTTTTCCCTTTTGGTACTAGGTCACCGTAGGCTGTATAAAACTCCCGGACCCAATTAGAAACGTATGGGCCACGGGTTCGGGGAAGACCTAGAATATGTGGAACCTGAGGGTGTGCCACACCGTTATATGTCTGTCCACCACACCATCGGTGGACATTCTCTTCTCCTCTATATTGGTCCTCAGTCTCTCGGCCTTTAGTTAATTGATTATCCGGGGAGGAGGACCCTGCATAGGTGGTGCATGTACTACTGGATGCACTGGAGGAGGCACTGGAGCTGAAGCTGAGGGTGAGGGTGTCGGAGGCACTGAAGCTGAAGCTGGGGGTGAGGGTGTCGGAGACACTGGGATCCTAGACGGATCGTTTATCAACTTGGAGCGTAACTCTGATCTCCTGGCCTCAAGCAACTGGTCATCCTCAGGCTCAGAGATAGAAGCCTTAGAATCATGTGAGTCCCCCTCACTGCCTGATGTGGTGAGGTGAGTCTCGTAGACTCCCTCACTATCTGAGCTAGCCTCATCTGGTTGCATAACTACAGGCGCCTTTCCCTTGCCCTTACCCACTGTGGAGGTAGTTTATTTGCCTTTGCTTTGGAAGCAGTTTCTTCCTCATTTATTACAACTCCACGTGCCCGCTTCCGGAGTGGCATGTCTCTTCTGGAAACTTTGGGTCTAGCCATTCCTGCAAACAACATAGAAAAATGTTAGAAACGTTTTAGAAAAAGAGCAGAAAATAAGTTGCAGAAAGACTCACCGAACCGGTTGGCGAGTCACCGAATCACTTTGGCGAGCAGAGTCAGGCTCGCTGAAAGTTCCAGCACAAAAACTTCAAAAACTCAAAGCTGGTCGGTGATGTCCAGGGCCTTTCGGCAGATCGCCGACACAATTCAGCGAACTAAAACTAGCTCGTCGAAAATTATAGTGTATTTTAAGGAATTAGAAGTGAAGAAGGGAGATCAAGAAGCATTTTTGATGAGTCGCCGAGTGAACTACGCGAGCTCAAGCATATCGCCGAAAGTTACAGACTCAAACTCAACAATTTAAAGAAATTAAGGGCGATCAAGGGGGGATTAGGGGAACCGCCGAACCACTCGGCGAGCTCGACTCAGCTCGCTAAATGGCCCAACGTGCCAGTTTCTCACCCCAATCTTCAAAATCAAACCCGCAGCCCACGAAATCAAAATTAAATACTTACACTATGAAATTAGAGTAAGACCCATACTACCCATGCCTTCGGGGTACTCAAACTTTCCCCGATTTGGTCAAAATTGGCCATTTGACGTCTTTTTCCCTTAAGAATGACGTCAACCGCTCTATCATCGGGTAAACTATGACATTTGGCACAATCCGAGGTTACTCAAATTTCACCCCGCTAGAACCAACATAAATTTAGCACAACCCAACAATTTTTACGCGATTACAACAAGCTAAGACATGGGAATCAAGATTAAAGGGCAATTAATTACGATTTCAATTCAAACTAGGCAAACAAACACTCATGCAACGATTCATATGACATTGCCCACATATATCAACAACAAAACAACGATTTCATTCAAGTTCAACCACAAATAGAGTTTGAGGTTTGGAAAACCAACCTTTATGTCGAAAAAAAGTTGAAATGCTAGGCGGCAAAGTAAATCCAAAGAAATCCGAGCAAAGATCCCAAGTAGCAAGAGATTAAACAGAAGAATATGAGAATCTAGTATTGGGTGAGGAAGTGCGGGAGTTAAAAAGTAGGAAAGTGAAAGGATTTTAAAATTTTAAACCGTTTGGCCTTTAAAACTTTTCATTTCGCACGCCAGTCAGTGGAGCAAGTCATGCCCGTCGAGTGATTCTTTGGCTCGCCGAGTTTTACAGAACTCCAAGCTCTTTAGGGGTTCAAACAGCGGGCAAAGTCAGGCTCACCGACCTGTTCGGCGAGTCACCGATTGAGCTTTTGGTTCGCTGAGTTTTACAGAGTTCCCCATCAAACTGGTTGATTCCAACGGTGGTACAAGTCAGGCTCGCCGACCTTCTCGGCGAGTCACCGACTGGAGTTTTGGCTCACCTAATTGCCCATTTCCCAACATTTTTCACTTTTCAACCTGCAAAATCAACATCTATTATTCAAAAACAAAATTTTAAAAACATCAAAAACTTGGGTTGCCTCCCAAGAAGCGCCTTATTTAACGCCGTGGCATGACGTGGATACACTTTCAAGGATCATTCTTCGGGTTGGCCAAGGTATCACTTGGCAAGCCCCCTTTTGGCCTTGGGTTCAAATGAGATGAGAGTTGACCCATTTGCATTTCCAATTGCTTGATTGACACTGAATGAGAGGTGACTATCTGGTTAAGTGTAGAGACGTCGTCTTTCATTAATTTCGAAACATTGTCTGACCCCTCTACCTTATTGAGAATACGTGAGAGCATGTATTCCGTACGGAGATCTGAGTCAGCCTTTTGCTCCTTAGGCTTTTGACGCTCATGAGGTGGGATGTACCTGTCCTTGTCACCCTATCTTTCTTTCCAAGTGGCGTTACGATCACGCCATTCTCTGTCACGATCTCTCCATCCATCATCTCTGTTCCAACCTGGATTTCCACCCGGTCTTTGATAGTTTTGACGAAAACCTCCTTCTAGATTTGCAAGGAAGTTCATTTCCTCGCTGTACAACGCTTAAAACTGTGCCTCATCGGGATTTGCTCCACCAACACCCACAGTATTCATACTCTTCAACCCACTATCCATCACATTTTTCGACAATATGTCCAGTTGGGTCATCATTTTTGCCATGTTTTGGTATCTCTCTTGATCCTTCTCAATCTGCTCTTTTGTCATTCTAAAGGTGAGAAGAGACACTTGGTCCTCACGAGTGTACCATGCTCTATTGATTTTGGTCATGCGATCAAGGAGTTGAGATGCAACGTCCCAAGACTGTTGCATTATACCACCGGGAAAAAGTTGATCAGCAACCCCTTTGTTCACCGAATCAAGGCTCCTGTAAAAGTATTGCAACAAGACATCATGTGGCAGCCCATGAGTTGGGCACTGAAGTAGTAGCTTTTGAAACCTTAGCCATGTCTCGTGGATTGGTTCGCCTTCCAAACGTTTGTACCCTTGAATGCTATCCCTTAACGTCATCATCTTTGACGAGGGGAAGTATCTCACGTAGAAAGCTATGGTCAGCTCATCCCAAGTGGTAATGGAGTTTCTAGGAAGATCAGTCAACCACTTTGTGGCTTCTCCCATCAAGGAAAATGAAAATAATCCAAGAAGGACCGATTTTTGAGATATATTCTTGAATGAGAACAGTCCAAAAACGTCAACGAAATTTCAAATGTGCTCATGGGGATACTCATGAGCCAGCCCTCCAAACAATCCTTTCAATTGTAGGAGTTGAAGCATTATGCTAGTGATGTGAAAAACAATGTCCCCTTCAGCTGGTGGTAGAAGTATGGCCCCGATACCACCCAGTTGGATAGGATCATTTACATCATTCAAGTTCCTAATATCGTCTTGGTGGCCAACTTGGCTACCATTGCTTTCGTTTACGCTCATTTTGTCCATTGCTTAACACATCCAACACAAACACAAACAACGTAAGTCGATTCAACTATAACACAAAAAGAACACAATTCAAACTTCAATAATAGAATTTGAAACAACAACACTCCCCGGCAGCGGCGCCATTTTGATTAACGTTTGAAGTACACCTCATTTGATTCTAGGTGTAAACGATCGTTAACTAGTATAAAACTCAATGAAGAGTTGGGGTCGAACCCACAGGGAGCGGTACGTGTCTAAATTTCAGTTCTGAAGTTATAAAGTGGTCTATTCGGTTATAGGGATAAAATTTATCGAAAACATGCAAGCAAGTCTAAAGGGGATGACAACGAATGTCAGATCAGGGGTTTTCAGTTTCAAATATCGGCAACAACACAATCAAAAATGAGGAAACTAGCAATATAGAGAGGAATTCTCGGTATGTGATCGATTATAGGCAAATTTCACTATATGGGTAATTGAATTTACTAACAAACAGCTAAATATCAATGGGTAGACTAGACTATAAGGGTGATAGTTTTCTCTCGAACAACTACCACGAATCAAGTGATTTCTTTCGAACATCAACAAGCTAAACAAATAAGAACAGCCCACACTTTAATTCATCTACTCTCTCGAGCTAGATAGGTAGAATTGAGATTAGGATTTACTCTTTCGAGCTAAACTCAAATCAACTAAATATCTACAATCATCAACTGAAAGCTTTGATTCTAAAACCTCTTTCTCAAGCAAGCTTAGAATTCTAATTTGAATTGCATTTGCAACTACAATTCTTGAATTAAAACACACCTAACAATTAAACTCACTTCAATTAAGCATTTAAGTTAGTAATTAACAATACAAATAAGCTAATTCAACCCATAATCACATGATCACACCCCAAGAGTTGGGGTTTTAGCTGAACATCATAAAAAGGTAAAAACTATTACCAACTCGATTGGCCATCAGCTGGGTAAGAGTCTTCAAGATTTTACAGTGTTCCAAAATGGTCAAATTCAAAGACCCAATTTTGAATTATCACTATTAAGCTTAGAAATCCTTAAAGTTACAATAAGAACTCAAAAACTAAGAGAAAACTCTAATTCTAGAACTTGGGATCAGAATTGTCTGGGAACTTCTCAAAATTCCTTTTAAATTTCAATTTATAGTTGCCAACATTTTGGCCTGAAAGTCCACTCGGCGGAATAAGTCGCGCCTCGCCGAGTGGTTTAGCGATCCGCTTTTCGCTCTCTTCCATCGCCATTTTGCATTCGTCCTCAGCACCTCAGGCCTTGTGACTTTGGGCGATCCACTTTATTGTTGCGGAACCGATCGGCGATTCACCGATTGCCCATGTCTGTTGCCAACTTGGTTCTTCACCAGGGCTGGCACGCTGGAACTTTGGGCGAGCTAAAGATCCACTCGGCGGTTTGCCGAGTGATCTTGGCGATCATCAGGATCACTTTTCTTCACTTCTTCAGCTTGTTAGCTCATTTTTGTCTGGTAGTGTCCATGCCTTGCTCCTTAGCCTGTAATGCTAGAATTCAACACTTTAACATCACTTTAGAGGATAAATTAGGCATTTGAGGACACTTATGCTATCAAAACAAAGTCCAAATGAGTCGAAATCTCGGACTCATCAGACGTAATTAGGCATTAAGGGCAGTAATTGTTGAGCTAAATAGGCCTCAAATGAGTATAAATATTGAGATGGAGGCTCTCCCATTAGTAGAGGCCAGGTTTCTTGTAGCAATCTCCTTATCCGTAACTACGTACCCCTGTAGGATTGTCTTCGAAAGCCATAGCTAGTTGATCCACCTAAGATAGAAGTTCATGGCCATCACCTTCGCAAGTAGGACATCTCTTTTTTCGTTGTGGGAGCAAGACAATTAATTAAATGTTATATCTCACATCGTCTATGTCGGTTAATGGTAAATATCCCAAAAATGAGAAAGTTACTTTGAAAGGTTTTATGAAGCTTTCATTATGATTTTAAGATGCATTGACTATGTTCATAAGTTATGATTCCTCTTTAAAGGGTTTACTATATTTTAGCTTGGTCATGCATATCATGTTTTTCTTTGTGTCCTCTTATGATCATGTCTCACGTTTTTATGCATATCCCTCATACGACACATAATTTTTTTACCGAACTCAAGGTTTTACACCAATTTTAGTGCTTAAATATTTTTAAAAATTTAAATTAAATATTTTTGATTTTTTATCTTATTTTATTAAGTTTATTTGAAATGATTTGAAAACCACAAAAAATTATCACATTTTAAGGTAAGTTTTATTTTCAATTGTTTAAAAAAAATGAAAAGCTACAAAAAATATTTGTTTTGTTTTAATTTAAATTTAATAAATAAGCTAGTGTTTCCTATTTTTAGATTAGCTATTTAAATTTTGTTTTATATACTTTTACTATTTCACCTAGTTAGCTAATAATTTTATTATTATTATTTATATATGTATTTAATTAAAATATTCACCAACCTAAATTACCCATACACCCATTTTCCTTACCCCATTATCCTCATTCTCCTCCCAACACACTACTCCACCCACCTATACTCCCCACACCTACATATACTATACTACATACCATCAGCACTGAGGAGATGGAGAAAAGAAAAAAAAAGCAACATAAAGCAACACACACGCATATCTACAAAAAAAACCATCTGCGCACACGAACAAAAAGAGAAGAAAAATACTCCATTTTGTTTTACTTTTTTTGTCTTTCAAAAATTCACAAACACATTCATATTTTTTCTTCCCTTTTTATTATTTTCGTACCAACACAATATATATACCATTACATACAACCTGCAAAAGATTTGTGGGTGTTCTAATCGAGGTTCCGTCAAAATTTTATAGTACTCAACTTTGTCTTATCTCTTAATTTATTTATGAAATTTGATGTTATTATATGATTAATTTTCTTATAGTTTTGGTTCATTCATTATTTGATTGAAATAAATATTGACATCTTGACTTTATTTTGAGAGTTATAAAATACTATTCACATGATTAGGCATCTTGAGTTATATTTATGTTATTTCTTGGTGCAAATTTCTAAAAGTTGAATAAATCCTATTATTATGTAAGAATTTTATTTTTATTGTTATTCAATTTTGTTGTGCCTAAGCCACTATTTTTACGGCATTGTTTTAATGTTAATGTCGATTGCGTATTTTGATTCACATATTTTTGAATAAATGAGTCATTACCCAATACACAAACAAATGGGTTATGTTGTTAAACTTGAATTTACTCCACTATGGGTAAGTTGAGTCTTTTGATATGGGGACTATTTTAATTAAGAATATCATCATTTACTATAATAATGAAATAGAAAGATTAGTTGACTATAATTCACTAAAATATGAGTAAATACTTTTAACAGTAGGTGAGTTTTAGGCACGTTAAAAATATTTGTTTCGATTAAGAATGTAGTTACACATCTTTTTTAGACACTTAAAAGGGATCCAAGAATGTGGCGACGCACCTTGTCCAAGAATATAATTAACATTTATTAATTTAAAATTACGACTTTTAGACAAAATTAATAGATGCAATGTGAAACATGCAGTTATGCTTGTAAATGTCAAGACCAAGAATGCAGTTATGCATCAAGGTTGAGACTAAACAAAAGTTCAACAATAAAAATGTGAACAAATCATGGCCTGTAATAATATATCTCAAAAATAATTTAAGTAAAGTATAAGTTGATAAAAGTGACCGTGCTATAACCACGGGACTTAAGGGAGGCCTAATAGCTTCCCCTCGGTCAACAGAATTCTTTACCCGATCTTTTATTTTTGAAGTCCAAAATAAGAGAGTCATTTCCTTTTGATTAGGGATCCAAAATATCTTTGAACACCATAACTCAATTCCAAGTGGTGACTCTGAAAAAATAAAATAAGCTTTAATTGATACCATCACTTAAATTGGAAAAACCCTTACCGTTATCCAAAAAGGGGTGTGACATTTTAGGCGACTCCGCTGGGAATAACTAGAACTTGAGCTTTATTGTATTGACTCTTACTTGATTTTATTACTATTTTTTGGATATATTGTGTATGACGGTCTAATGTGCTACTTGTTGCTCATTTATTGCTTTGATATTGTTTAACTGTATAAAATTGTCTTCTCTCGTGCACCTTATGAAGTCTCTAAAAAATACTTCACACATAGTCACAGGAATGCAGTTATGCATCCTACTTTCTTTGAGATAAAGCTGGAGTGTCTTGAAACCCATTGAAGGATTTTTAGTCACACATATTAGGCGGGGGTTGGACCAGTAATGATGTCGAAATAGTGCTGCTACCGATAAGTTACCCCTCCCTGACTCGAGTTGTCCACTCAGGTAAGTCAGTCTAGATACCTAACTCCTTCATGTTTGAACCTAGTAAAACTGTAACATAGACATGGTTATCATAGAAGACTCCGCTTATTTGCATCATTTGCATTTGACTTAGTGAGCCTCGAAAAGTGAGTTGGGTGCGTCTAGGACAAGTATCCCTCTCTTACTTGACCACTTAGATCCTTTTATGTGCTACATGAAAATACATTTATTTAGAAGGTCTTTGTATGTTGACAAATTTTAGGGTGATCAATGAAATGAAAGAAAATGTTGTCCTGCAAATGTAACATAAAAAAATAAGCAGACACACAAAAAAAAATTAGTTTTAGAAGTTTTTATGCATTTCTTTAATACAGAAATTCTAAAACTAAAAAGTTTGTTCACTTCTAAAATAAATTTACAAAAAAAGTAGTATTAATTTCTTTTGTATAGATAAAAAAGTTTCCGAAAGGCTTTTCTTGTGCATCAATTTTACAATAAATTACATCTTGCAAGTCAAGTTTCAATATATTAAACTTTATCTTACTTTCCAATTTGGACGAACTACGCACACCTGATTCTCACCTCAATGACATACGTAGAAAACCTTCTTTGGGTTCGGTGATCTTTACTCAAAACTAATAAAAAAAAAAAAAATCTTTCCTTGTTTAAAAATCCAAAAAAAAAAAAAAAACAAGAAGCTTTGATCTTTATTCAACAAATGCTTTTTGTATCTATCTACCAAAAAAAAATTATCCTTATTAAAGATAATGTTGGAATTTAAAAAAAAATTCATTCAAATGGAAATGTCAAAAATATTTTTCTTTGTTTACTTTTTATTTCATTTGGGTAGGAAGTTCAAGATCAAAAATATGATTTTTCTTTTGCTTCTTTTAATAATTCAAGAAAGCAAAAGATTTATCTCAAAGTTCTAAAAAAAGCTTCGTTATTCAGTTTAATTCAAAAGAAATTATGCAAAAATCTTATTCATATTCTTAAGCTTGTTACATAGGGGTATCGAAATAATATGAAAAACCGATAGAACCTAACCGAACTGATTTATGTTATTTTTTCAATAAAATCGTAGACTTTTATTTATTTGTATAACCGTCCCGAACAATTTGGATGGTCTTTTAAATTTATGAAAAAAAACAAAAAAAATCTCGAACCGAACCGAATAACCTTACGTGTATGTAAATATATTCTTATATATTAACACTATTTTAAATTTAATATATCAAGGTCCTAGGCCTTTAGTGACTAGACAACTTCGGGTCTTTATTCTTTAATTAACCTTTACTTAATTAGGTTTAAAATTAGAAGATAATGGAATAGATACTCAATCAAATAATACAACAAAACATATGCAAACACTCCTATTAAACATTTAAGATCAAACAATACGGGAACAAGATTTTAGATTATTATCTTCTGCTTCTTCAAGAACATATTTGCGAAAGAAATATTTTAATAGTAGTATATTTTGAGGTGATATTTTAAACATAAAAATGAAAATTAATCGAACCGTACTAATATTGAAGAGAACCCTATATGATTGGGATGGTTTTAAAAAATCTAATTTTGGTTATACATTACAAAATAAGCAAAAAATTGGGATGGTATAATTTTTAAAAAATAACTGTCTGAACCGTACCATTGACACCCCTAGTGTTACATACGTAATCTCAAACAGATTTGATCAATGCATTATAAATTTTGTTTTAAATAAACAAACAATAATAAAAAAATGAATATAGTGGAGGAAGTGAGGATTAAATATTTGGTTCTCTAAGCTCATTCTATAAATAAAAAGACATATGTATGCATGATGTGCAACATGTGGTTATAACTGAAGAGTGTCTAACCCTAACAAGATTTATTGTCAATGCACATAGATAGCTTAAAGTTGGTTAGTTTGTGGTTAAACTGGCATCTCATCCATACTATAAGAGGTCAAAAGGGATAGATAAAATGACCCGCAAAAACAGAATAGAGTCGGACAATGATGAAGTCCAATATCAAGTGGTTTCACAAGAATCAGTGTCAATAGAGGAAGTAAAGATGTTGAGACAACAAATGGATGAAATGTACAAAGCTTGGATGAACGGAAAAGCTCCACCGTCTTCAATTCACGAGTATCTGAACACGAATATGTCATCTCTTATCCAAGTATCGACAAGTGTTTCAATTTATCCACCTGAATTTGGTCCATATGCTAATACATCCCACGCCGCTAGAACTTCCATGGTACACCATCTGAATACACCTATGATGAGTAATCGACTATTCATGCAAACTGCAGACTAATATAGTCCTACAATCAACAATGGTATCAAAATCCAACAATGATTCTCAACCAAAATTTCAACATGATCGAGGTTATACCCCTGAATTGACTCTTAAAATTCAAAGCTCTTACCCTCACACTCATTAGTATAGTTCCCCCGTCGAAGTTGACAAAACTACTAAGAACAAAGAACACGAAGAAATGGCTAGAAGAATGAAGAGCTTGGAGTAGAGTGTAAAAGATATGCAAGGATTAGAAGGTCATAAAAGTGTCTCATTCAATATTTTGTGCATATTTCCCTATGTTAATTTACCTATCAGTTTTAAAACTCTAAAGTTTGAGAAAGATTATGGTTATGGGATCCTGTAGCTCATTCAGAAAAAGAACACCAAAAATTTGACATAGTACAATATCTCACTTCACGTTCAAACATGAGGAAAAAGACCACCAAAAATTTTCGTGAATATGCTATTAGGTGGAAGGAGCAAGTTGCTAGGGTTAAGCCACCAATGAAGGAGTCATGAATGATTGATGTTTTTTTCTAGGTGCAAGAACCCGACTACTTTCATTATTTATTTTCTGTTGTTGGAAAAACATTCCCTGAAGTTATTAAGATCACAGAGATGGTGGAAAATGACATTAAGTCTGGAAAGATTGTAAGTCAAGTTGCTTTAAGAGCCACGACACAAGTTATTAAAAGTGGATCGAGAAATCTTGGGGGAAAGAAAATGAAGGAGGATGTAGATACTATTATGTCAGGACCCAAACAAGTTCAAAGGGGCCATTTTATCAATATGCACTATCTCATCATTATCATCTCATTCAAGGCACACAATACTCTATGGTCCCACTTGAATATCCAGTATATAGTCCACATTCTTATCTACATCCAACTAACTGTCCTCAATGGAGAGCGCCAACACATCAAAATACTCGCCTTTCTTCTCAAAATTTTCAAGCACCCTTCAACCTCAATCAAAGACAGGAATTTGGGGGAGATCAGAGGCCTAAGAAAAATTTCAGACCAATTGGAGAGTCTTACACAAGTTTATTTGAGAAATTGAAACATTTGAATATGATAAAACTGATTCCTCAAAAGTATGTTGATTCACATGCAAATGATTTCAATCCTACAACATGATGTGCATATCACTCTGATTCTCTAGAGCACAATACTAAAGATTGTCTAACTTTAAAAAGGGAGGTGAAAAAAATGATCCAAGCAAAGATGATTGTGGTCCAAAAGGATGACCCTCTAAATGTTACTCAGAATCATTTGTCGGAGCCTAATGATACACACTTTATTGATATGATACGTGATGAAAAAAAGTATGACAATTCTCTTAATTCTCAAAAAAATACAATTGAAAAGTAGTGGAGCTTCCGTAAAGGAAGGTTCAAAAAAGTGGCTAAGATGTCAAACTTGGTGATTTGGAGACACTCTTTTTTTCCTAGAAAAGAGTGTATGGATAGTTTATCTTATCGTCATTTCTGCTATGCCATTCAGATTTTGATTTTATTTTATTTTAGTGAGTCAGATCCTTCTATCATTTCTTTATGTGTTCATTTGTTGAGAATGATCATAGTTTGGGTTATTATAGGGTTATGACCTGAAATTCAGTTTGTTGTCTGGTCATCAAGTCTCTTTATCTCTTACTTAATATAATCTTTATTTTGTTTCGCTTTGATCTGTTCTATTTAGCTTTCCATATATACATCTCTTTTTAATTCAGTTTTGATGACATGATATGCAAGAGCAAGTTGGTCAGATCTTAAAATCATATCTAGTCATGGAATGAATACAACAAAAAAGTCAAAAAAATATATTCGAGAAAATTAATAAAGTACTTACACACTTGGATACGTCCTTTAGTATCGAAAATGTTTAAAAGGGTTAATTTCATCGAAATTGACATATGTCATTTGTTATGAAAAAAATATTGTCCAAATGGGGTTTATTAATTGACAAACATGGAACAAGAGTGATATACATGTTCATCAATACATACATTGTAAAGATATATTGTATGATTTTCACTTCTCATCTTAAAGGGCATGCTTGTATTTGACATTTTTTAATAATTTATATGATGAAGATAATTCATTCTACTGTCGAAACACTGTGTAATCATTTATCACCCCTTTCGAGCCTTAATTTATTTTCTTTCATACCCCTCTTTAGAAATTAAAATATAGTTTAAAAAAAGAAAAAGAAAAGAAGAGTCACAAAGAAGATTTTAAAAAAGAGTCAAGAAAAAGAGAAAGGTGAAAAAGAGTCAAAAAAAAGAAGAAACAAAGAAAGTTAAAGTGAAAAAAAATCCAACAACAAAAAATAAACTTCCTGAACTATGTTTGACCTGATTCTTATTTTGACAAGATACGTAGGCCTTATTTTGAGGTTCGGTCCAATCAAGAAAAAATCTAGAAAGTCTTCCTCACAAAAATTGGGGAAAAAGAGTTTTTTATACTAACAAAAAGAGTCGATTTCAAAGATTGTAAGTCTTAACCATGTTACGAGTATTATATTTGAGTTTTCATCCCTTTCTTTGTAATTCCATCCAAAAGCCACGTTACAATCCAAATAAAGATCTTCTGATCAATTTTTAATGATACAAATCAAGCAAGCTTTTGGTATTAATTATCATATAAGAAAAATATCATTTCATGTCATAAGGATGAAAAAATGAGAGTCTTATCAATAAAAATCCTCACAAGCACCGCAAGGCATCATTGGAGTTGAGAGAAAGTAACAAAAATGAGAGAGTCTTATTGGTGAAAACCCTCATGATATCGTAAGACGATTGTGAGTGAGAGACAAAAAAATGAGAGAGACTTGTCTGTGAAAACCTTTTGAGGGGCCACATATCAAATATGAGTCATTAATCTAGTGCAAAAGTTTGATTATTGAAGTTTGACTTCAAAAGTTGAAAGTTTGAAAAAGATAAAGTTAGATTGATTGGACAGATTAAGCCATTTTATTCAAAGTGCATGTCATGATCATCAAAGTTGAACTTCGTATTCCAATGAGTCATTTCATTCCTTCCTTTCCATAAAGGGAGAAACATTGTTACTTTTCCTTCTATATCATTTTATTTCTTTATTTAATTTTCTTTGAGTTTATTTTTATTAAAATAAGCAAGAAATGCCTTCAAAATTTGCTACCATTTTTTTTAATTGCACAAATTTAAATTTTGTCCAACATATCTAAGATGACATGATTCAATAAGGATGGATATTCAAAATAATTGGTTGTAGTTGACAAGTTTGAGATTCAGTGATTGATTAGAATAGGGGAACAATATATCAAAAATAAGGTTCTAACGGGGAACAATATATCAAAAATAAGGTTCTAACTTTAAAAATTAATTAAAGAGGTCTTCAAGAATAAAAGTTATCATAATAGTCTAACTAGCCGAAAAAAGCAACCTATCCAAGCGGAAATTGGCTTCAAACATCGCAACAATAGAAGTAATCATCCTCAAACCCAATGCAAAAAACCGACAACTGAATATATATATATATATATATATATATTTTCTTCTTTCTTTTTTCTAAATAAGGAAAATGAAAACTCAAGTTTGTGAAAATCATTGCAAGAAAAGAAAAAATTCATGCATAACATTTATTTTATTTTCTTCAAGGATAAACACTTCGTATTCTAAGACTTTTTTTTTCTCATAGGATATACGTTTCCTAGTTTGAGATATTTCTTATTTTGAAGTTTACCGTTACTAATAACTCACAAAACATTTTTGGTGCAAACTAGGGCAAAAAGAAATGTTGTGGTTATTCTATTTGATAATTTATTTAGTAAGATCTTTGTAAAAGTGTAGCAGGACCCTCCTGGACAATAGGAATTAGTGTAGCACGACACTTTTGGAAAATGGGAATTAGTATAAGAGGACCCTCCTAGAAAATGGAAAGTGTATAGCAGGACCCTCCTGCACAATAGGAATTAGAGTAGAAGGACCCTCTCAGACAATGGAAATTAGTGTAGCAGGACCCTCCTGGAAAATGAGAATTTTGTAGCAGGAACAATGGGAATTAGTGTAGCAGGACCCTCCCAGACAATGGAATTTAGTATTGAAGGACCCTTCTAGACAATGGGAATTAGTATAGCAGGACCCTCTTGGACAATGGGAATTAGTGTAGAAGGACCCTCCTGGATAATGGGAATTAGTGTAGCAAGACCCTCTTGGACAATGAGATTTAGTATAGCAGGACCCTCTTGAATAATGGGATTTACTGTAGCAGGACCCTCTTGGACAATGGGAATTAGTATGAAATAATTTAATATAACTGAATCTTCACGATCAATGGAGCTACCTTAATCGTTGAGAAGTCATCTGAAGAATGCATCACAACAAAACTTGAGTAATTCAAAGTCTCGATTTGTCATGCCCCGAGGCTACCCCCTTGACGTAACACGGGACCTAGGATCACGAGTGACCCCAAGCTAACCCTATGTCTGGTATATATCAGGCATACTGAGAATAACTAAATAAGACATGTAGTATGCGGAAGCTAAAAATAGTGGATATCTGAAAATGGGGGAAAACCCAACTAGTCTGAATATGTAAAACATACTAAGAGTTGAGCGATAACTGAAACAATCACTTAACAACTCAAGCTGAATCTACTATCGTGTCTGAAAAGCCTCTAACTGAGTTGAATTGCTGGGACATGCCCCCAGATAAATCTAATAAAAACTCAAAACTGAAAGTAAAGACTAAAATGATGAGCATGTATATTGTCCTTGAAGTATGCAGACTCGCCACTAAAGCTGTTGAAGTCGAACTAGGAATCGGACTAAGCGTGATCTGAATACTGAGTACTTGAACCTACATCATAAAAGGATATAGCGTGGAGTATGCGTCAGTATTTGGAATGTACTGAGAATGTAGGATACAGATACTAAGCTGAACAAATATATATATAAGCTGAACAAAACATAACTAAGCAATGACATAAACTGAGTAAGAATGTAAATACTGAAACATAACTGAAAAACTAAGTTGAATGCAACCAAGTACTAATCATGAAAATAACATGTTGAACTGAATGTTGAAGTATATAATGAAAACCTGGTCAAATGCACTAAGAGTCTGACTGTGGGAACTACTATTAACCGACATAAACCACGTGAGCTAAACGTGGAGTCCGATGTATAAGCCCCATCGAGAGGACCCAATATACCTTGCCAGGGGTATAAAGACATGACTGGCGTGATCACTAAATTTGATGCCCAACAAAGGGGACTTATACTCCTACGAGGGCACGTACTTCTGGGACTATGAGGGTACATTGAACCCTAGTCCAACTTGGTGCTAAGTCTACTCCCAACTGAATATGTATATGATTGAAATGTGACTGAAATACTGAAGAGCTCAACATACTGACATGCTAACTGAGAATGCAACATTTATATACTAATAATGTGACATTCAAAATCTAAAGCATGATTATCTGTTTAACTGACCTAGCAAGTGTAATTCATGAACTAAGAGAATCTACACAAACTAGGGTTCTGAGTTTCATACAAGGAATTAAGCAAATTTCCAAAAAACATATTATTCGATTAAAGATACTACAATAGCTAAATCACGACAAAAATCCAAGGTTTTAGAAACCCTAGGTCTAAACAAGATATGAAGAATTAAGGAACTGACTGAAATCTAGGGACCTAGTGGATGAAAGGAACCTACTAGTGAAATACCACATACCTGGTGACGAAGTCTATGGAGAAATCCTTTGGATTTCGGGGCTGAAACTTGAAGAACATTGTTGCTTGTTCTTGAAAGAAATTGGCGCCTCTTTCTCTTCTGTTCGTTCTAATTTGGATGATTTTTTTGGAGAATAAGGGTTCTGGGTAATTCTGACTAAGTTATTAGCCTTAGACTGAGTAAAACGACATAGTTTAGGCATCAAATGACGTAGTTTAAGTTCCTAATGCATAGGGAAAAGGATCAAAATGACCTTGACTTAAAACTGACGAGTGCCATCTACTACAGGACTGACCGTCCATCGTTTCAACTACCAACCGTCGTTTGGAGTCGTCGTTCATGCTCTGCCCAACAGGGATTCACTAAAACGAGCATAACTTTTTACTCTGAGCTTGGATTTTAGCAAACTCGGTGGCGTTGAAAATAGAATTCAATTATCTTAAATTTGATAGGTCATAGGCCACCCTATTCATTTTGTGCTAAAAGATATGAAAATTTGAAGTTGACCCAACAGCCATTTTCCTCCAATTGGCTGCTGACCCTCACCTACGGTCCGTAGGTCCAACCACAAACCGTACTGGTCGACCGTGGGTGGGATCACAGACCATCAAAATTTGGACCTTAGTAACAGAACCCTACCTATGGTCCGTGGTTCTACCTACGGTCCGTGGGTGGTTCCGTAGGTACTAGTACCAGTTTTTTGAAAACTAGGATTTTCTTCATTTTGAGATACGAGGTGTTACATTATCTCCCCCTTGGGAACATTCGTCCTAGAATGAAGTCTAAACAAGCTGGGTATGGATAGAAGGAGTTGCAATCCCTACCACTAAGTACTAAGAACTGATATCTAACTAAACTGAGTTCCATGTTCATGCAAATATGCTAAAATGCAAGGATAACTGAAGGAACAAGATACTGACACTGAATTTATGCAAGAATAAACTGAGAGACTGGAGAGGAACTATTACCTCAAGCTGAAACAGAATCGGAAGGGAAGAGGTGAGGATACATGGCCATCATGGTTGCTTCTGCTTCCAGAGTAGCTCTCTCTACGGACTGACTCCTCCACAAAACCTTCACTGAAGCGACTTCCTTATTTCTCAACCTACGAACCTGACGGCCAAGACCTTTCTGAAATGATTTCTAGAAATGAGAGGTAAACTGAGGACCTCTATCTGAGATGATAGACAAGGGAACCCCATGCAACCTTACTATCTCATTGATGTAGAGTTTGGCGTAGTCCTCCGCTGAATCTGTAGTATTGACAACCAAGATGTGAGTGGACTTAGTGACCTTGTCCACTAATACCCAAATGGAGTCATGTTTTCTGCGAGTACGAGGTAAACCCGTAATGAAGTCCATGTTTATCACTTCCCACTTTCACGTAGTAGTGTTAATCTCTTGAGTCATATCTCCTGGTTTCTGATGTTCTACCTTCACCAATTGATAATTAGGACACTTAGCCACAAAGTCTGCGATGTCTCTCTTCATGTCGTTCCACCAAAATACTTCCTGTAGATCATGGTACATCTTAGTGGCACCTCGATGAATGGAATACTTGGATTTATGAGCTTCTGTAAGGATCTGCTGCCTCAACTCACCCACATTAGGAACACATAAGCGACTCTGGTAACGAAGCACACCATCTCCCCCTTGGGAGAAAACCTCAACTTTATGCTGATGAACTACACCCTTCAACTGAAGTAATATAGGATCACTATCTTGGTTTTCCTTAATTTCCGCTACCAATGATGATTCTGACCTATTTTGAACTATCACACCACCATCTGTTGTGTCAGTAAGGCGAACTACTAAGCGAGCAAGCCGGTGAACATCTTTGGCCAACTCTTTCTTTTCTTCCTCAATATGTGCTACACTACCCATAGACATTTTGTTGAGAGCATCAGCCACTACATTAGCCTTACCAGGATGGTAAAGCACATTCATGTCATAGTCCTTGAAGAATTCAAGCCATCTCCTCTGACGAAGATTCAACTCTTTCTAGGTGAACACATATTGGAGGCTCTTATGGTCTGTGAACACATCAACATGAACACCATACAAGTAGTGTCTCCAAATCTTTAGGAAAAATACTACGACTGCAAGCTCGAGGTCTTGGGTCGAGTAGTTCTTCTCATGTACCTTAAGTTGTCTAGAAGTATAAGCTATGATCTTACCTCGCTGCATCAACACACAACCTAGGCAGACCCTGGATACATCACAATAAATCACATAACCGTCTGAACCATCTGGTAGAGTCAACACAGGAGTTGTGGTCAACCTAGTCTTCAGTTTTGAGAAGATTTTTTCACACTCATCTGACCACTGAAATTTGACCTTCTTCTGATTCAACTTGGTCAATGGGGAAGCTATGGATGAAAATCCTTCGACAAATCTCCTGTAAAAACCGGCCAAACCCAAGAAACTTTTGATATTTGTTGGGGAGGTGGGTCTGGGCCAGAGTTGTACTGCCTCAATTTTGTGAGAATCCACTTGAATCCCTTCTTTGGATACCACATGACCAAGGAAAGCGACCGACTGTAACCAGAATTCACATTTGTTGAACTTAGCGAATAACTGGCGATCTTTGAGAGTTTGCAGAACAACTCTCAGATGTGTCGCATGTTCAGAACAACTCTCAGATGTGTCGCATGTTCCTCCTCACTCCGAGAATAAATGAGGATATCATCAATAAAGACAATAACGAATAAGTCCAAATACTGTTTGAACACCCTGTTCATTAAGCCCATGAAAGCTACAGGAGCATTTGTTAGTCCAAAAGACATAATTACAAATTCATAGTGACCAAACCGAGTCCTGGAGGTTATATTCGGGATGTTACTATCTCTGACTCTAAGCTGATGATAGCCAAATCTAAGTTCTATCTTAGAAAAGCAACTAGCACCGTGAAGTTGGTCGAACAAGTCATCAATCCTAGGGATAGGATATTTGTTCTTGATTGTGACTTTGTTCAATTGACGATAGTCAATGCACATCCTGAGAGAACCATCTTTCTTTTTTACGAACAACGCTGGAGCACCCCATGGAGAGATACTAGGTCTGATGAAGCCCTTATCTAGAAGGTCTTTCAATTGTTCTTTCAATTCCCTTAGCTCAGCTGGAGCAATTCTGTAAGGAGGAATAAAAATGGGCTGGGTATCTGGAAGGAGATCTATTCTGAAGTCGATTTCCCTTTCGGGAGGAACTCTGGGAAGATCTTCTGGGAACACTTCTGGAAACTCATTTACTACAAGGACTGACTCAAGAGTTGGGGTCTCGGAGTTTGAATCCTTAACCCGAACAAGATGATAGATATATCCTTTGGAAATCATTTTTCTGGCCTTAAGGTAAGAGATGAATCGACCCATAGGCACTGAACTACTACCCTTCCATTTAAAGACTGTTTCGTTTGGAAACTGAAACCGAACGATCCTAGTAATACAATCGACTGAGGCATAGCAGGAATGTAACAAATCCATGCCTAGAATGATATCGAAATCTACCATTTCTAACTCTACAAGATCTGCTAAGGTGACTTTCTAAGAGACTGACAGGGCAATTTTCGTATACCCGTCTAGCTATAACTGAGTCACCAACTGGAGTACAGACTGAGAAGGGTTCTGAAAGAGTTTCTGGACTGACATAGAAGTTTACTGCTATATACGGAGTTACGAAAGACAGTGTAGCCCCTGGATCTAACAATGCATAAACATATAAATGAAAGACTCGTAACGTACCAGTGACCACATCAAGAGAATCTTCTTGGTCCTAGCGAGCCTGAAGAGCATACAACCTGTTCTGGCGCTGACCGCCACCTGTACCAGACGAAGCACCCTGTTGAGTTGGGCTACCTGCTGGTGCTGCCGGAGCTGTAGGATGAGCCCTATTGTTGTTACCTCCTTGCCCCTGCCTTGTAAAAGGGAAATCCTTCAACCTATGGCCAGACTGACCACACCCAAAGCACTCTTCCCTGCCTGCAAGACACTCGCCCAGATGGTTCTTACCACACTTTGGACAAGTTGGGAAAGTCCTGTTACCTAAAGTACTCCCCAAAGACTTAGATCTTGATGCCCTACCTTTCTGATCATGTCGAAACCTGGGGGATGAAGCACTAGCTGATGAAGGTGCTGGGGTGAAGTTTGAATAACCCGGACACTCACAATCCTCCCTGCTCAGCATGCCCTGGAGGACTTGCCACGGGCCACCACACGGACCATGGTCCCCTTCACGGACCGCCTGGGGCTCCGTGGAGTGTCCATGGTCCAGGTGTTGGCCTATGAGTTCTTCCCATTTACCCCTTTTTAGGCCTTTCTTGAATCTGAGGTGCTACACATACAATATGAATACACAAACATCCTTACACACATGTCATATTGTTCCACTATCAAATCATCATTGTATCTCGTTCATTCTACAACTTAAGTCATGTTGTATAATCGATTTCTATCACGTCATACAAAGATCCTACACAATCAACTTCTCAATAATATAGATATTGCACATAATTTAAAATATGGAGGGGTGTCGATTTCTATGCTTTTTCGCTATCATGGTTTTATTTCTAGTCTACTTCTACAATTTACTATCCTAAACATGCCAATTCAACAAAAACTAAACAGTTCCTTGGGGGGGAAAGAGCACAAGCAAGAAAACCTTAAGGAAGGATTGTGAATGTCCGGGTTATTCAGACTTCACCCCAACATTCACAATCAATTCACCTCACCCCCACATGAAAAATAGTGCAATTCCCTCAATGCACAATTAAAATAAAACATAGCGGGAGACAAACCTGTGGCGCTCAAGAACCCAAGAACTATCAAGAAGTTGGTGGGTCCGGTAGCCCCGAACCCAATGTATCAACATATGTGGTGCACTCAATGACACCCTCTAAAATAACTGGAAGAGCACCATTAGTAGTACCCCCCCCATAGCAACTAGAGGAGCACCATCAGTAGTGCCCCTAAAACTTGACGCTCTAGCAGCCAACTCTCTCACTCTCTACTGTCGCATCTCTTTATCAACTTTAGACTGGCACTATGCAGCCTCAAAATAATGCCTCTCATTTTTCTCACTCTTCGCTCCTCATCCATTCAGTAGCATACTCTGAGGTCTGTGTGGACTTTCCTGGCGCACGAGGAGAGTCAAGATCATGTTCATCATAATAGAATAAGGAAAATAACACATCACCTCCATCATACGCGGGGGTGGGGGCGGTGGAGGCTCTAGTGCAGCTGAGTTGGCAGCAGCAAATGCATCAATGTCAACCCGGAGTGTAACTAACTTAGTCTGGAAGGTGGAGAGATCTACAGTCGGCTCGGGTGGAGGCCTATTATTAAGCATCTAAAGCTCGAAGTCATATTATCCTCAATCTACTTTTCTGTCCTCGCCTTTGAATCCTCTATGAACTTTCTCATCTATGGTCAAATATGTTGCAATAGAGTCGCCATCTGGGTCTCCAACTTCTAGAGTCTGGCTAGCGGAAACATGGTGAAACCTATAATAATTCGAGCATGTGGTGTGCTCGCAGCCGGTCCAGAGGAAGAAGGAGGAGCAGTCATATTAGGCTCAATAGTAGGGGCTTGAATGGTGCCCTCATTGGGCTGCTTGGGTGAAAGTTCATCACCCATAGGCGGCAAGTAAATTTGAATACCCCGATGTAGTCATGAGGGGTTTGCTTCATCCTGAGTTAGACCGACATCAACGATCTTAGTCATCAATCACTTAAACTAGAACAATCGACTCTCTACACAGGTGAAATATCAACCAAGGAAATGACAGTGTGGTCTTCTTCTTAAACACCCTCTCATGTCTCTAAGAGATCAGAATACGGGCGAAATCAATCTCATGCCCCGCCATTAAACACGAAATCATGATATCCTAATCCCATGTAAACTAGTTTTCCACCATCGTGGGTGACAATGTGGCCCAGCGAATCGACCACCAAATATTTGTAGCAAAATTCAATGTCGCCTTCTTGATGGGAAGTCTCAAGTCCTGGACCCACTCTACTCCAATCCCCTCCTAAGCAATGAACCTGACTACCAACCTAAGTAAGGCCTTTCGCTGCTCAGTATATTTGATAGCCGCTCTATTCTAGACTAGCCCCATTCCGTAGTCAAACTCAGCTCTGTTGATCTGTTGTGCATGAGACGGGCCATAAAGAAAATGACAAACTGTGGCCTCTGATAAGTCTATGGGGATACCCCACACTAGAGTGGTCAAAAGTGGAGGCTGAGCTAACTCCTTGGCCCTCGAAGGCAAGGAATTCTTCACCATGGCTGCATAGGAAGCATATAACTCCCTAACCATATGGACTATACTTTCCTGGTTCCTCTTCCATCCACTCACACCTATGCCTCTGGAACAGCTCATGTATGGCAAGTACTATGTGGAGGCTGCCTCTGAGAACCCATTGCTCCTCTGCAATGGGCCAGGCATGCTTTAGTTTCTCATTTTTCCACATGGCATCAATATAGATCTTGAAAATCCCCTGAACACACCATATATTCGGCTCACCGGCAACTGGTATCAGCTCAACTTGATCAGTGAAAGGAGGATCATGTGCTCTCCAGATTCAGATGCGTCAGAAGTAGATGTTGCAACTGAGTCTAAGACAGAGCCTGACTGTGGACCGGACGGAGGCTGCCCTGGGCTGTGACTGCCCTGGGCTCCCTCCTCAGACTGAGAAACATTATCATTATTGGTGGAGTCTAACGCTTCTGGCACCGGAACTAGTTCGAGCAGTCTCACTTGTTGGCGATTAGTCCGGGGTGCCTTTGGCAAATCATCATTGGTTCCCGAGTTGAACTCAGACCCGCTCAACTCGTCCCGAGTGGGCTAATCCCTCGGCAAAAATTGGGTCGAAGGGGCAGTGGACTTAGACCTCCCCTTTTTTTGGTACATGTTTTGTTTCTTTGGCAGCATTGTACCTTTGGAATACTTGTTAGTACCCAAAACATACAAAGCAAAGCAAGAGATACGAAAATAAAACTACAAACAAAAAGAAAACATGAAAAAAAATTGCAGAACAGTATTGTTGTTGGACCTACGGTAGGTTCTTACGTACCGTAAGAGCCTCTACGTACCATAGGACCCTAGTCTAGAAAAGGAAGTCAAATGTTTAGTTTGTGAAGCTGGAATGACGGTTCACCAGTACAGTCCGTCAAAGTTTATACGGACCGTAAGCCAAACCGTCATTCCTAACTTAGGCTATTTTTTAGTGCTCCGGAATGACAGGACTGATCTAAGGTTCATAGGAATTCTTATGGCCCGTAGATCGAGTCGTCAACCATAATTTACTTCACTTCAGAATCAATTTTGTATGCAATACACATTTTCAACATCAACCCATCTTATCCTAGTCTTGATCATACATTGTAACATATTTTCATGTAATTTTGTCATCCTTAGGGTTTACATTTTTTTATTTAATCACCAAAACAAATAGCATTATTACAAACCCTAAGTCAAGAACCTAATTTGGAGTAATTAGTTCACATAGTAACATAGAATTGATAACACTCACATCTACTTTCATTCCAAGTATGTAATTTGAGTAATTTAAGCATACTAAACAAGAAATTTCAAACCCTGTGTCAAGTACCAACTATGAACTCATTTAAAAATTTAAGATAGGATGTATTCCATACTTTATAACGTAAATTCAAAGTTGTATGGGTGTTTATTCAAACCTAGACGCCTAGAATGAGATACCAATTCGACCCACGACTGCCTTCTTTTGGAGGAATTAAAACTTGTGGAAAAATGGAAGAAAATGAGGAAAGGGAAGAAGATGGGAGGAATGGATTAAATAGGGGGAGTAGGAATCATTAGGGATGTGATTTGGATGTGAAAGGGTGGGAAAATGGAGGGGTGCAAAGGTTTGTAACGATTTAAAATGGAGAAAATGGGGGATTAATTTGAATTTGGGGAGTTTTATATAGAATGGGTCGCGAGTCGGGTCATTAAAATTAAACACACAGGTTTGATGAAACTCCGTCTACGGTTCATAGTCAGTCCTACGGTCCGTAGATGGCCTCCGTCATTTCATACAACACTAAGCAAAATTTAGGAAACATACTTGGGGTCTACAAGTGCACAATACAGACCGTCAAAGTTTGTACGATTTGTATTATGCCCCGTAGACTTAAAGTTGCAGTTGTATTTGGACATGAAATTCTACGGATGCCATTTACGGTTATTTGAATGAACGACAACTCGTAGATGGGAACCTTAGACCCAGTCCTTGAAGAATTACCTGACACTAAGATTCTACTGATCAAATATATGGTCTGTAGATTGCCCTACGACCCGTAGGTCCAAACCGTAGAACCTTCTGAGCTTTGGAATTTTCCAGATTTTTCTTTCTTTCCTTCACATGTAGCAACCATTAGGACTTCCTTTTACATTTTCTTGACTCTATTTTGACACGGACCGTAGACTAACCTAATCTATAGACAAAAACAAACTTAAAAACATAAAAATCACTAGAAAACTTTTAAACATAAAAATCACTAGAATAATTTACATCATAGAAAGATTGCATCTTAGGTTGCCTCCAAAATAGCTCTTGATTTAATGTTGCGGCACGACGCAGACCCCTTGACATATCAGACTTCATCAAGATCCCATACTTTGAAAACCTCTTTGACCTCATCCAGTTGACCCAAGTAGATTTTTATCCTTTGACCATTAACCTTAAATCTTGTTCCTTACTCATTCTCAAGTTCAACCGCTCTATGTAAAACACTTGTACAACTCTAAATGGTCCAGTCCATTTTGATTTGAGTTGTCCAGGAAACAAGCACAACCTTGAATCGAATAGAAGTACCAAATCATCATGAGCAAATTCACGCTTTACGATCTTTTGATCATGATACTTCTTCATATTTTCCTTGTACAAGGCTGACCTTTCATATGCTATTAGGCAAAACTCATCGAGTTCATTCAACCCATTCAACCTTTGATTCGATGAAACATCCCAATCTAGATTCAACTTTTTGAGTGCCCAGATCGATTATGCTCTAGCTCTACAGGTAAGTGACAAGACTTCCCAAACAGAAGTTCGTAAGGGGACATACCTATGGGAGTGTTGAATGCAGTGTAGTAGACCCATAGAGCATTATCAAGCTTTCTTGGCCAATCAGTTTTGTTCACATTCACAGTCTGTGCAAGGATTTGCTTAGTTTCTCTATTGGACACTACAACTTTCCCACTTGACTGCGGATGGTAAGGAGTTGCTACAATGTGTCGAACACTATACTTATCAAGCAACGCCTTCAACAACTTATTACAAAAGTGGGAACCTCCATCACAAATAATTGCCCTTGGTGTACCAAATCTGGAGAAGATTCTTTTGCAAGAATGCGCAGACACTCTTCCCTTCATTATTTGAAAGGGCGACAACTTTCACCCATAAAGATACATAGTCAACCGCTACTATAGTACGTACTTCATCCCATTCGAACTCACAAACGGACCGATAAAGTCAAGGCCCCAAACATCAAACAGTTCAATCACCATAATAAGAATCATTGGGAGTTCTTGTTTCATTGAAATACCTCCTTCTCTTTGACAAAGATCACAAGACTTGGCGAAATCATGAGCATCTTTGTGCATAGTAGGCCAATAATACTCACACTGAAAGATCTTATGAGCAATCCAGATACCACTATGATGGCCACATACAGGAGACGAATGTCAAGCTTTCAATATACTCATCATCTCTACCTCAAGGCACACAACAATGAATAATCTCATCAGCACAGACACGAAACAAATAAGGATCTTACAGAAAAACTTTTTCACATTAGACATGAATTTCCTTGTTTGGTCTAATGACAAATCCGATGGCACCACATCACTCACAAAATAATTAGCAAAATCTGCGAACCAAAGGATAAGAATAAAAGAAGCAGCCAAAACTTGTTCGTCTGGAAACATATAATCAATTTAAACTCCATCAGCTAACTTCAAATTGCCTCTTCCTCTAATCTAGACAAGTGATTAGCCACTTGGTTTTCTGTTCCCTTTCTATCTTTTACCTCAAAATCGAATTCTTGCAACAAAAGCACTCATCGAATTAGTCTCAGTTTCACATCATTCTTTGTCATAAGATACCTCAATGCAGAATCAAATAATATCTGAAATTTTCAAACGCCAAGACTACAACAAGCAATTCTCGTTCACTGACTGCATAGTTCTTTTGAGAAACATTTAGGGCTTTGCTTGAATAATATATGGGATGATTTGCCCTAATACTACGCCAAGTGCCACCCCACTCGCATCATACATAACTTGAAACGGTTATCCCCAATCCGGGGAAATAATGATCAGTGCGGAAATCAACTTCTCTTTCAGCCCCTCAACTGCTTTCAGACACATATTATCAAACTCAAATTTCATCTTCTTTTCGAGCAACTTGCACAAGGGGTGTGCAATTTTGGAGAAATCTTTGATAAATCTCCAATAGAACCCAGCATGTCCTAGAAATCTTCTAACACCTTTCACAGAGATGGGTAGTAGATACTTTTCAATCACCTCGACCTTTGCTCTATCAACCTCAATACCTTTTTGAGAAATCTGATGGCCCATCACTATGCCATCTTTCACCAAGAAGTGACATTTCTCCCAATTTAGCAAAAGATTGAATTCTTTACAACGTTTCAGAACATCACCCAAGTGTACAAAGCAATCATCAAACGAGTCACCAACCACATAAAAATCATCCATGAATACCTCAATTGTATCTTCCATCATATAAAAGAATATAGACATCATGCAATGTTGAAAATTCATCGGTGCATTACACAACCCGAATAACATCCTCTTGAAAGCAAACGTCCCACAAGGAAAAGTGAAAGTAGTCTTCTCATGGTCTTCCAGAGCTATGGAGATCTGATTGTAACCCGAATACCCATCTAGAAAATAGTACCAACCCATTCTAGCAAGACGTTCTAACATTTGATCCATGAACGACATTGGGAAGTAATCTTTCTCAATTCATGCATTCAACTTGTGGCAATCCATGCAGATCCTCCAACCAATGACATGCCTTATTGGGACAAGCTCATTCTTTGTGTTGGGAACCACATTGATTTCTCCCTTCTTTGGCACACATTGAACTGGACATACCTAATTACTATCATCGATCGGATAAAATACCCTAGCATCTAACCAGTTGATGTTATCCTTCTTCGCAACTTCTTGCATCGGTGGATTTAGTCTTCTCTAGTGCTCAATACTTGGCTTACTATCAGGCATTAGTTGTATCTTCTGAAAACATATTCCCAGTGGAATACCAATAACATCAACAATAGTCCATCCTATCGCCTTTTTGAACTATTTTAACACTGATATCAACGCCTTTACTTGCCCTTCATTCAAGTCAGCAACAATAATTATCGAAAAAGTACTATTTTGGCCTAATAACACATACCACAAATGAGATGGGAGAGCCTTTAGCTCTAATTTTGGAGGCTCATCAATAGATGGTTTTGCAGGTAGAGTTTCTAGATCATATAGATCTAGATCGAGCTTCTTTGGTGAGTGACGAGGGAAATCCACCCCATCAAGTGCAAAAACTACCTCATCATATACATCAATGCCCTCTCCATCAAAATTCATGATCACAACAGCTAGTGTTTCAACACCCAATCTCTCCTCAATGGACACCTCTGGTTTCTACTCAAAAGTATAGTTCACTATGGATAACGATTTAAGATCACATTGATGCTTCATTGATTTGCAGATATTAAATGCCACATCTTCATTGTTCAATCGGAATTTCATCTTCCCTCTTTCTATATCAATGAAAGCATGCCCTGTAGAAAGGAATGGTCTCCCTAAGATGATGGACACTTCAATGCCAACCTCATAGTCTAATATCACAAAATCCGCTAGAAATATGAACTCCTCAACTTTAACAAGGTCATTTTGTAGCACTCTAATTGGTTTCTTCACAGTTCCATCTGCCATAAGTAGCAACATTGCACTCGGTTTGGGGGCTCCCAAGCCCAACTTCTTGTACACATATTGTAAATATTTATTAATTATGTTGTCTAATCTGATTGGTCCAAATTTAAACCATTTTCAAATAAATAATAAAAACTAAATATAATTCATATTTTGACACGATACGCTTGAAAATAATATTTAAAAAATTATTTATTTCATGATATCTTTCCATTAGCCTATTTTAAATCAATATCAAATTTATATAGCCGAACTCATAACTTGGGATTCATCTAAAATGTGAATATGTTCATATAAAAAATATTTTTTTTATTAACTTAATTTTTTCTATTAATTATTCAATTGTCTTGTTCATTAATTCCCTCGGTTATTTCTTTTTTTATCTCTTGTTCTTAATTAGGATATCATAGACTCAAACTTAAAATGAACTTACATGTTTATTTTCTTTTAATTTATATTATTACCATGGTAGGGTAGGGTGGGGAGAAGAGAAGATTATTTTTATTCGTTTATTATGAATTTTGGGTACACATAAAATAAAAAATGATATTAAATAATCTTCTATCAAACCAATTATTTCTATATGAATATCCTCGTTATTTTTCTCTTTTTTCTCCATTGTTTTGTCATAAGCTTTAAAAAAATTAAAATTTAAAATTGTGGATAAGATTCAAGAAGAAGAAAAAAGTAGAATAGAGAGGAAGTAAAGGGGGCGGGGGAGGAGTTGATTTTACTATGGAACCTAAAATTAGGTCAATCATATGAGCTCATATATTAAGTAATTTCAAATTATTTTAATGGATAAGGGCCTAAAATACCCTTAAACTATGGGATTCGGTACAATATTGCCCTCCCGTCCACCTTTTAAGTGTGGGCCATTAGAAATAAGGGCATTTTTGAGCCCGAAGGTTTACGTCAGGGTATTTGGGGCCGAAAGGTAGAAGGGTAATTTTGTACCAATTCAAATAGTTCAGAGGCATTTTAGACCCGTACCCGAAAATAGAATCACATCAAGACGATCGTTTAGACAACAAAATTACATTAATCGAAGACATGTCAAAACAAGAATATGGGACCCGCGCTTGAAATCCCGAAATTGATTTCGTAAAAAGGTCCATTTAAGCTCCCCAAACTTGTATCCCAAAACGGAAAACAATTCGGGGCTCGGAACACAACCAAACACAAACATTCAATAATTCACTAAAATAAGCACAATTAAGAGGCTGGGAAGCCCCTTTGGGGCGGAGTTTACCTCCGAACGTCGCCCCCGACAAGTCCCTAAACAATAATGTGTAGCCACAACCTTTTCGAGAAACCAGGACTTGAAATCAGCTAATTTGGACTTTTATAGCTAAAGATATCGAAGAAGGGAATATTCTAACATAGTTGAATCGCGTTTGTCTTTATTTATAAGACCAAACGAAGTTTCTCTATGTGAACGCGGAGAAGGGGTCCATGAATGCGGAAAGACACTCAGCTAGGTTTTCTTGAACACGGACGGGAGTCCGCGATCATGGAAGGAAAATCACCCTACCCTTCGCAATCCCGGGTGAGGCCCTGCGATGCAGAGACCAATTTCTTAGGCCTCCAAAAACGCGGCCTTCTACCCGTGAACGCGAAGGGCAATCTGTGCCTGCCCCAGCTAATGCACATCAGTTGGTTTAGTTTTGACCGATGCAAAATTCCCCGATGAGGTGCTCGAGATTCGTTCGGAATCTCGTGCGTACAAAATAAATATGCTATCCCACCAAATTCAGCATTTCAGACTCAACGAAGCCATCGAAACTCTCAGTCGAGGCCATCTCGATGAAAAGTGGTCCCATACTCAAGCTCCATTTTAAGTTGAATTCCACAAAAGGGCTCGATTAGCCTGGAAGCCTCGGGATCCACACGAAAGGTTCTACTAGACAAAACTCAACATTTTAGAGCTGATGAAACCGTCAGAATTGCATTCTAAGACCGTCTTCCTAAACTTTTGATTAAAGTTAACCGTTCAAGTTTCAAAAGCTCCAAAACACAAACTTGCACAGAATTCAAAACGAACGACCAAATGACCGAACTATTAGTCCCAGCAAGTCATAAATGACTTAGGATTTCTATAGAAACGCTTCAAATGACGAATAAACAATAACACAGATATGACCTGGAGGGTCATTACACTAATAAAGATGGTTCGTTGAGGGGTTTTCCTCTATTACTTCTCCTTTGTCTAGACTGACTTAGAAGAAGGTTTAATTTCAATGATCAGAAGCTTATCAGAAGAGTTTTCAGGAGTTTAAGACTCGACTTACTTTAGCCTCAGTTTTGACTTTACCAGAGGGTTTAGATGGGTTTGTGGTTTATTATGATGCTTCCAGGATTGGCATTGGTTATGTGTTGATACAACATGGTAAAGTCATAGCTTACCCTTCCAGACAACTTAAAGTTCATAAGAAGAGTTACCCGACTAATGACCTTGATTTGCCAGCAATGGTCTTTTCCTTGAAGATCTGGAGACACTATCTTTATGGTGTTCACGTGGATGTGTTTACATACCATAAGAGCCTTCAGTATGTGTTCAATCACAAGGATCTGAATCTTTGCCAGAGGAGATGGCTCGAGCTGTTGAAAAACTATGACATAAGCACCTTATACCATCCAAGTAAAGTCAATGTAGTGACAGATGCTCTTAGCAAGTTGTCTATGAACAATGTCATTCATGTTGAGGAGGAGAAAGGATCTAATTTGTGATGTTCAAAGGCTGGCTCGTTTAGGGGTTCCTTTGGTGGGCTCAACAGATGGAGGAGTTATTGTTCAAAATGGTTCAGAATCATCCCTTATGATGAATTTTAAAGCGAAGCCCGATGATGATCCAACCCTAGTTGAACTAAAAGTAGTCCTTAAAAAAGACTGTAGAGGCTTTCTCACAAAGGGAAATGGTGTGCTTCCTTACCAAAACCAGTTGTGTGTTCTAGATGTTGATATATTGAGGTAACAAATTTTAGTAGAAGCTTATAGTTCTCGATATTCTATTCAGCAGGGTATTTATGATTTCACAAAGGACAATAATGAAAAGTATGATTTAAATTATTTCCTTGATTGTTTTTCTTAGTAAGTGTGTTATTATGGAATAGAGGGAGTATTGTACTTGCAGATTACCCTCCTCCAGAACTCTTTATCATACTCAGCAACCACTTCAAAACGTAATTCTGAAGTGGAACTAATGTGAATTCCGGAATTAGTAGTGACATTCTTAAAGAGTTCGACAATTAAAATGTAAATTTGATTATACCATCCAATATCTCCAAGAAATCAATGA
Source organism: Solanum etuberosum (assembly GCA_029582245.1). NCBI lineage: Eukaryota > Viridiplantae > Streptophyta > Magnoliopsida > Solanales > Solanaceae > Solanum > Solanum etuberosum. Next base: position 16,108 of record JAJONR010001077.1, on the reverse strand, counting down.
ATAGTAAAGTAAATATTTGAAGGCTGCATGCTTTTACCAACAAGAAAAAAGGAAATAAACTCAACCAAGAGCCTGATCCCCCTAATCCCCACACCCAGAAGGAGTTGGAAAAATGAAGAAAAACAATGGACGTGTATGACTTCCACTAATCCAAGAAATACACATGGACAAAAGTACATATATTTGCCCTTTATTGGCTCCTTATTTGAAATTGGGTGAAAAAAACACCAGCCGACTAATCGTTGAGATAACCAATTACTTTGGGAGATCACATAAAAGAAGTGATGCAACAAGAAACCTGATCTTCCAAACACCAAAACATTAGGACATACTGTACACCTATTTACGGGATAAAACCCAGCAGAACAAAGGGAGTAGAGTAGGAATTGAACATCTAACCGTCTTGGCACTCTTACAACCTTTTTCTGATTAGGCTTTGCTGATTGGCATTCTTAGGACTGGTTTTTAACTACTCTAACATTGCTATAAAACCGTTTTAGGTCCTTGATAGCTCTTTCCTCAATCTGTATCGAACGTATAGATGAAGGTGTCTCAATTTCTGGTCTGAACCAGCGACTCGGACAACTAGATTCTGATGGTGAGCCTTGACCAGTCATCACAGAGAAGCCAGTAGTTGTCGTCTTTGGACTATGAGAGAGAGCCAAGGGCTGCTTTCCCTACAGAAAAAGATTAGGCAGATATAATCTCGTGTAAAGAACAAAAGGCATGCATGGATTAGGGATTCTGAATTCAAGTGCAGTTATAAATTGACCAACAAATTAAAACAGATAATTAGCTAGAAACCAGCTGCGAGCTCATATTCCTCGGAAATCCTCCAATAGTTCACTTGAGCATTGGGTTCTAAACCTCAAATAAAGTGAAATTTGAAATAAGTTTCTAAGCAAAATACAAAAGAGAACATCGAGGAAATTACATGTAAAAGGTGAAGTGGTGGAATGTATTTCAAGATGCAGATAGACAAATTATTTGGGACAAGGATTGTAGTAATCCTATTAGGAACACAAGCAATTTCCAGTTGCCTATTATCACAGATCAAGTAGTTACTCAGTCACTCTAGACTAAAGGGCCTTCATTAACTGCATAGGTAAACAAACAGCAGAATCGACCAGGTATGCAAGACAACTATAACTGGAATACAATGTAGATAAACAGATAGTACTATGCAACATGGATGTTCAGAAGTCCAAAATTTATTTCTGTAAACGCATGCACATTCTACCTTTGGCACAAGGGGGGGGGGGGGAGGGAGGGTAGAAAATAACCAACCTGCTGCAGTTGGATGTCCCTGAGAGAGGGACGTAAACGTGGAGGCGTCCCGGAGGCTGCCCAAGGAGGGGTGTTCTTTTCCACATCAGAGACAGATGCTGTTTGTGACATGGGTATTGGGTTGGACTGTATAAAAGAACTCAACCGTAATTTACCACCACTACTGTCACCAGAGGGATCTTCTACTGGGTCTCTGAGTTTCAACAGCTTTGTATCTATTACTTTGCTCTGCTCATCCTGTATTTCTCGAAGAGATGCAGAGCCTTTCGCAACCTTAGCACCACCCCAAGCAGGGCCTTCACTTTTTTGCACAACTGGTGGCGGAACTACAACTTTAGAAACATCATCAAGAGCACCGTTTAGAAACATGGAGAGTCCACCTTTCCTATTTTTCTTTTTTGATGCTACAACTGATGAACTGTTACTATTACAGGTAATTCCAAGGTGTCTCTGGGTGACAGAGGGAGAATCTTTTGCATCATGATTGGCAGCAGCTCCTTCCAAACCTTTGTGGTCATCCTACAATTGGAAGAGAACTATTAAGAAGCAAAACCGTTTCCCCAGCCAAAATCAAGAAGAAAATCAGAGTGCAAAAGTTCAATGACCCAATAGAAACAGCTTCCATGCATAAAGAGCACTGGGGTTTTGCTGAAATGACTTGTTAGAGACCACAAAAAGACTCATAATAATACCTCCTCACACTAGTGGTGATACACTTTTAAGTCAAATAACCAGATTCATAATTTACTAGACTTTGAAAAGTAGTTATATAGCAGCTCCTCAATATAAAATATAAAACTGAAAAGGGTCCAAAATAACAGAGGAAAGTCATGACTGCTGTTTGTTACTGTTTTCTGTTATACGTTCCCTAGTTTCTTGGGATCTTTTATTTGTTTACTAGCCTTAGGATTCTACGTGCTTTAGTGTTATATATATTTAGGGAATATAGTTGGGGTATCATTCTTTTAAATACCCTTCACATTAATGTACTGAACACACGTTTCATCAGTAAAATCATCCTTTACCTTTTACAAAATGCCCTTAAACTATGTGAAATGAACAAAACTGTCCTCAGTTGATAGTTTGGTCCAAAAATGCCCTTGTATAGTTTAGAAAATGCCCCTTGTTGTCAATAGTATGAAACAAAAAAATGCCCTTGTCGTCAATAATTTGGTCCAAGAATACCCTTATTGTTACTTAATGGGTCAAAAATGCCCTTTTCCAAATAAAAATATCATTTATTTTCTTTTTAAACATATTTTTTCCTAATAATGATTTTTTTAATTAGAAAATATTTATCCTAGTTCAATTTGGAAAAGATTAAGAAATAAAAACATTTTCTATTTAATCAGAATTTTTTTATCGTTATCTAAATGAAAATTAATGACGGGATTACTATGATCTTGTATATACAATCTATATAATCAGATAAAAAGGTACATGGAGTTGGTCTGTTTTAATTGTTAAACTGAGATTATTTCATCCTTATTTATCAGTTAAAAAGTGATTCTAAAAGGAAAGAAACAATAATAGTGTTCTTTAAAAGTAATATTTTTATCGGAATGCCCACATAGTAACCCCGTCATTAATTTTCATATAGATAACAATGAAAAATTTCTCATAAAATAGAAAATATTTTTATTTCTAAATCTTTTCTAAATTGAAGTAGGATATAAACAATTTTTAATTAAAAAATCATCATTAGGAAAAGAATGTTTCAAAAAGAAAAATTATTGGAAAAGGAGCATTTTTGACCCATTAAGTAACAATAAGGGCATTTTTAGACCAACCTATTGATGGCAAGGGCATTTATGGATTAAACTACCAACTGAGGGCATTTTTTATTCATTTCACATAGTTTAAGGGCATTTTTGACTTTTTTTCGAATATAAAATATGCAAATACAGAAGCAAACCAGGCAGTGTTGTAACCAATAATCTGACACTATCAAGTATCAACCTGATCATCTTAAGATATCAAAAGATATTTCACACTTTTCACTATTCGGCGCATCATTACCCTTCCACATCTTAAAATGAAAAACCTTAAAATATGGATGATACTTTTAAATTGGTTCAACTGGACATGGAACATAGTTTACTGTCTTCCACACCAAGGGATTGAACAAATACAAAAGGATAAAACCTCACCTCGTACTGGACTTCAGGAATTTGAACACTTGAGGCACCCTTTCTGGGGCTGGGTTCAGCACTTTCACATTGACTGGACGCTACCTCAATTGGTGCTGCCTTTTGTTTGTTCTTTCTGCTTTGCTTCTTAGGTACATCCACTTTATTGCTCCCTTTTCCATCAGCAAGAACAGAGGATGATACTGTTGATTGGACCGTTTCTACAGGGATACCAAGCTCAGAAAGTGACTTCTCCAATGCTGACTTTGTCTGAAGCTTAGCAAGTTGCTGGTTATCAAGAGTCTGCCCCTTGAATCGCTTCTCTTCAAGCATCTCAATCTGCTGCAACTTCTTCCTCAAAGGTCGTACTTGTTTCAGAACCCCTTCTTTCATTTCATCAGACTGTAGGAAGTTATCTAATCTCTGGTATCTCACTTGTCTCAAAATTGGCCTGCTTGTACAGTTGCCACGTGTTCTAAGTGCCTCAATTTTTTCATTATCTTCTTCACTGTCTATAATGGCAGGGAAGGGGGCAGTAGGAGTTGGAAGCCGGCGATAACTCCAGGGTTCAGATGACTTCATATCCCACACTTTCTCAAGCATGACCAATACATCAAGTGAAGTATTTGAAACTGCATGGCCCGAGACTGTAAATATATAATCAAGATTGCGAATTGCAATATCCTGCAAGAAAAATCCGCATAGCTTCTGTAAGTGCTGCCCATAAAAATAGTCTTGAATGATAAGTAATGTAGGAAGCACCTGTAACCTACTAACGGGCCCGGCAGCAAATTACAAATCTCAGCACACTAATAAAAGATTGTCCAGAATCTAAAGACTAAGAATTGTCACGAATAGACAGTTGATAAAGAAATTGGGCTCAATTACCACTTCGTTTGTATTTATATCATGTTTTACAGCCGAGTACAATCCGCCATCGAATTTGAAGTCAAAAGCATAACAATTAAAAGTGAGCTGGGCATCTAACAAAAAACAATATGCAGTAAGAAAGACAAAAGTTGATAAGACAACAGGTTTTAACCTTTTCTTGAAGCCAGTCCATATTTTACTTCAAAAGAAGCCTTTCCAACTAAGTGACTATGAAAGATTGAAAGAAAGCTAGGATAGTAAGCAGATCTACTATAACCTTTTTTGGGGGCTTCCCCTCCACTTCCCTACCCACAAACTCTTTTTTTTGAGTCAGATGGCATTGACAAATCTGTCTCCCAGTGAACAAATCTTGAATCGGTCATGACTCTTAAAACATGTAGACTTTCAAGCAGTTTTGTTCAGAAACGACAGAGAACCAATACTCTACCACACATGGCTCTAGTAGCAGACAAAGAGAAGCAAAAAGAAGAAGAACTTTTAGAAGCAAGAGCCAGACTGATAGTCTCATTTACTTTAATATTTTAATAGAAACAACCAACGGTTAATTATATTGGAGAACAAGCACCTAACCCTGAATCTTTTAGCAAATAGAACAACAGAAAATACTCGCGAGAGTTTAGAAAATGCTACTACTATAATTGCTATTTACTCTATCATTAACATTCTAACTTTGTAATTCCTGAACCTTATTACTACATCATAACCTCTCTTTAACAAAAAAAAGATCACAGAAAAAGCATACAGAGGGAGTCAACAAGAAAATACCTCACAGTGTTTCCTTAGATCTTCTGCCCCTAGTGAATCCGAAATTTCTAGCAGTTGAATAGAATTTCGTGGCTCCAACAAATGCTCGGCAGTCACCTTCTCACAAAGGCTCTTTAAGGTTGGTACAGTCTTGTTTTCGGCATTGTCTTTTTCTGAGATATGGGAAACTTCCTCCGACTCAACCTCATCAAACATAAATCCCTCATTGAGTTCATCTGTATCACTTTTCATCTTCTGCTTGAGTATAGAATGATTATTAGACATATTAGGTGGGTAACCAGGATGATATAGAGAAGTGATAATCAACAAATGGGTCTCCCCAACGGAAATTGAAGTTGCCTTTTTAACCCCATGTAACCGAGTTAAAGTAGGAGGTTTCTCCTTTCCTTTCTTCCCATCCCACATATACACATCACCTGTCACAGTAACCGCAGCTGTCCAATATTTCCCAGCAGAGATGCATGCTACATTTGTACCACATAGTGAATATAACTACAAATAATTAAGATATGTTAGACATTATTCATGCAATGATATAAACAGTATACACAACATAGACAGCAGCTAAAACCTGTTGACAACGTAGATCAGGATCAGATGACACCCAGTAAAATAATGTGCCATCCTCTGAAAGAGCCACACTATGTGTATTCCCGGCAGCTATTGAAACCACATGAAGACGTTCCTTACGATGAAACTTCATTGGGATGTTGCCCATCTTTTTTAGGAACAGCCCAATCACAACTCTCTTTGGAGTAACAAGCCGGTGACCCCAAGTGAAAACCTCTCCATCAGATCCAAGAACAATTGTATGATACTTAGCTGCAGCAACTCCAACAAAGGCCTTTCCCTTCAGATACTCAACTACCCTTGGAGCATAGTTAGAAGCGGAGTTAGATGTTCCATAGCCTAGCTGACCCTCCTTATTGCATCCCCAAGTGAAAACCTCACCCAAGTCAGAAACTACAACAGTGTGCTTGTTTGCTGCAGCTAGAGCAACTACTTTTGACCTCAGTGAACTCACTCTACGAGGTGTAGGTTGAGTGTCTACAGAAGTATACCCAAGTTGACCCTCTGAGCATCATCACTAAATGAATCAATATGCAGTAGGCATAAAGCCAAAAACACATAACTGCAAGGACACTTGACCAGTTCATATGCACTAAATTACAACCAACAAGGAAGCATGACAATTTTAATACACCTAATAACATCAAGGAAATAAGCATTTGCAGCAATATTAGCTGCTCGGGATAACTGACAGTGTTGGTAAATATGGCAATGTGAATATCAGGAAAGCATTTACCTCTGTTGGAACCCCAAGTGAAAACTTCTCCAGCCTCTGTTGCAATAACAGTGTGATGCTTAGCTGCAACAACAGCTTTCACTCGACGTGCCCCTAAACCGTAGATCACCTTCCGTGGAGTTATTACAGCAGCTTGGCCGCTAGAAGAAGAAGAAAGAATATACATTAACAAACACACTTGAAGCCTGAAACCATAAAGGAAACTAACTATGAACCTATACTGCTTTCATGAGAAAGTCTAAGTAGCAGAGTTGAAGAACAGAGAGCAATAGAACACAAAATAATCACATTAAAACATATAGGATTTTTGAAAAAATACTCACTCCATTTCAATTTTTTTTAATCAGGAGTCACTCCATCTCATTTAAGTGTCTTAGTTTACCTAAGCATGGAGTTCAAGAAAATAAAGGAGACTTGAGAATCTTGTAGTCTTAAACTAAAGATGTGTAATGTACCAAAATGCCAATTGAATCTCGCGGTACGAAATATGCGATGTAGAATATTAGATTTAATGAGTTACTAAATATAAAAAGAGACACTATTTTTCTTAACTGACGAAAAAGGAAAGTAAGACACTTGCACTGAAACAGAGGGAGTACTAATCTGCCAAATTCTTGCAAAATACAGATATACACTACATCCCTCTATAAAAACAGAAAAAATATATTGCTGGATTGTTCTGGACAATCAAAAACATTCCTCTTATTCAGGTTACCTATGTATATCAAAGTCAGGGTGCCCAAGACGGCCACCTCTTCCAAAACCCCAAGTATAGAGTTCTCCACAGGCAGTGACGGCGGCACTATGAAATTTTGCTGCAGAAACCAACTTGATGACTGACCCATGGAGAGAATCAACTTTACAGGGTAACTTTTGAATGTGTGTGTTTCCAGTCCCTAGTTGATAATTCACACCACTGCCCCAACTGAAAACCTCCGTAGCAGCTAAAAGGAAAAAAAGCATGCAAAAGACAAAGAAAGTCAACCTATCCATTCCTAAAAGAATCATCAAGAGTTACAGAAATTGAAGAGTCTTCACATCCACCTGAATTATTCTTTTCAATGCCCTGCAAATCAGGTCCTGACAACAAATCAATGGGAGTCCTAGATTTCGTATCTTCCAGTGTGATAGAAGCACCAGACTGGAGAAGGATGCTAGCAACAGCAAGATGACCAAAATGCAGGGCACGATGAAGGCTACTCCATCCTGATTCCCCATCCTGATAAGCTAAACATAGACTTCATAAGACAAACGTACATCAAGCTTTCTAAACAGACGAGATTAAATTGAAAAACTGACATCTTCAGCAATAGATAACCATTACTTTCAAGGTCAGAGGTCCATAACCATTGTACTATACCGCTAAGAATTACTGCACGACTGGAACCCATCCAACCTTATCTGGATTGTGACATATTTTTCTCTTCTAACTTGTCAGGATATAAACTTGATACAACATTGAGGACCATGCCATTTGGTTGTGTGCTCAATAAGTCCCTACAATCTTTCAAGTTACATTGATTTTCACACATGCCATAGAAAATACAGTTTTTTTTTTCATTTTTCACCCCTACTAGTAGCTTATCTGAACAAATCCCCAAGACAGACATCAACACAAAACACATGGTTGGTACGATACATCAAATAGCACTCCACAGTTAGCAACTCAACATTACATTGGCGTTCTAGCGAAGACTTAAAAAAGACAAAAACACCACAGCCAGAGTATTTATCAAAGTACCATAAAAGGGAAAACAGAGTTGACAAATTAGCCATATGAGAAGAAGCGCACTAAAAACAAATAATCAAATAACTAAGCCATGAATACATTGATGTTTTAGAGTGTTGTCCACTACATCTAAGAAACATGCCAATGATTAACCAAAGAGTGAGAAACAAAGGGGAAAAAATGTAAGTAATTACTCACCCTATCACGTGACGGCTAAAACTAAGAGAGCAACAAGTCAGCATACAAGTATAAATGACATCATAAAATTGAGATGGAGAAGGATCAGAAGACTAACACACCCTAGCATTAGGATCTGCACCAGCAGCAAGGAGCCTCTTAACAATTGGGATGTGATTTCTCCAGGTTGCGATATGAAGAGGTGTAAGGCCAAAGTCATTCCTAAAATTGATATTTCCTCCACTCTTCTTGAGGAATGCCAAAGAAGAATCAACATCAGCTACAGACCCGTCTTGTACTGCAGCCCACAGATCTTTGGAGAATCCATTGAATGAAACTAACCTAGCAGGAATGTGTTGCTTCTGGCATGATAAATGAACTACTTCCTCCATTAGGTGATAATTGATATAAGCTGGTCTCTATCTTTTGGATCTCTTATAAAGTTAGCAGCTGTCACTACCACTCACGACAGCAAAAAAACCTTTTGCCAAAATAAAAAGCTAGTGAATATAACGTTCAAAGTTCTTCCTAGTTAGTATTTCAGAGTCTTCTGAAAATGAAATCAAGACATCTTGAACTTGTCGTACAACACGCCAAATCAATGTAGTCTTTAGAAAGACATCTCCATCCACGCCTCCAACATGAATGAATATACACCATAAAATAGTCCTTGGTATAGCCTGTCAAAGAAAATACCGAAATAAGAATTTCCAGATTCTCTGACAGAGAATATAAGGCACACATAGCATGACCATCTTGGAGAAGAAGACAAATAATATTTACAATGAAACATGTGTGTGAGTGTGTATGTGAGATAGAGAAAAAGAGAGCAATCAGAAACACAAATAATAGTTTTGCATCAGCCGGCAAAACCAGACAACAAAGAGAGAGAGAAACACAGAAAATAGAGGGAGTTGAAAAAAACAAAAGCAAAGCAATTCAACTTCCCAAGATCTATTTTTTTTAAACAAGCTACATTTGCAACCTTTCTTTTCTTATAAACAAACAATGTCTGAATTATAAATGGTGTACATCTCAGGCCTAACAATTTTAGGTCATCTAAACCAGTATTCTTCTTCTTAAATCGTAACATCATTTGTACTCATCAGATCAAACTAAATGATCCTAATCTGAATAAGGTATTCCCTCATGATAGCTTACATACTTATTCTTAATGTCTATCTCATTAGTCCAAATAATCAAATCCACATTGTAAATAAACAAATACTTCTTTTTAATAAAATACAACTCTATAATGTTCTGATTGATGGTAGGGTAGGAGAGATGAGCGTTTAAACGTGTACAAAATGTAATACAATTAGTTAAAACAGATATTTGAACATAAAACATAGATAAATATACTTTGAGGAGATACTTCCAACAACCCCCAACCCCCAAAAGTGCCCAGTCGAACCCACAGTAAGTGTAGGGTAAAATTAACCCAAGCTGAGGAATTCTCCGCCATTTCAGAATGTCTCACTTTTGCAATACAAACAAAAAGTCAATCTCTAAGCAGCAAATCAGAACATACAGATTGTTACATACAAGAATTTGGATCAGAACCCATCATCATCCTCCAAACAAAAAAAAGAACACGAAAAAAGGAAACTTGACCAGTAAAGCAAGGGATAGACTAAACATTCAAAATGGCACTGCCCATCATGCCAAAATCAAATCTTTCTCAAATTCACCAACTGGACAGTCCAAGAATAACAAAGATTGGTGGTAAAAGAAAACCCAGATTAAAATTGATGAAGATGTGCAATAAAAGCGTCACCTTTGACTGGTTGGATGAAAACAGGAAAGGTTCCCAATTAGAAAAAACTCTCCTCTCTCTTCTCTCTTCAAATATGGATAACTATATTAAAGTTGTGGAGGTGATCAACAGTGTGAAAGATTTTACATTTTTTTTTTGTTTTAGAGAGGAGAGAGGAAGAAGAAGCGGAGAATATACCCTAATTGAACCCAAAAATATGAAGAAAAAAAAAAAAGATAAGGGAAGAGTTTTGAAGAGAAATCCGATGCATTTGGAGGGTGATATGGTAAATGGGATTGTAAACACAGACGATAGTGCCCTTTGATTTAACTTATAGTACGATATTTAGTAGGGCTTTTGGCCATTCGATATGGTATCCATTATATGAAATTGTGAGATAAAATCAGTGTTTGGATATGTGATTTCATATTGATTTCCTGTCGTAATTTCATATCATGAAATAGAATCTCATATTCTCCAAAAATCATGATTCGGAAATTTTTAAATACAAAAATTGACCTAAAATTTTATATTTTGTTAAAACAACCTCACATTTATATCTACTGACCATTTATTTCATATGTAAATAAAATTTAGGCTTAAGTCATCGACGGCCTCTTAAAGTTGTCCGCATAATTCACTTACACACTTTATCATCGGCTTGTTCCAATTGAACACCTTTATTAGTTAAAAATATACCTATCGAATATTTTCTGACAATCAACTAAAAATAGAGAGTGTGTGTCATACACTCGCGAATGATATGGCATAGTAACCAATAAAAAAAAAGACATGCGGCATTGGGCCCATAATAACTAATAACAATTCAAAAATAAATTAGAAAGAAAAATAAAATAAAAATTTGTTGTAAATATATTTATGTGGATGTCCATAACTTCAAGGTGTAATTACATCATAATGTATAGTAACTCTCACACCTCCATAACCTTCCCTCTTGATCACCATTACTTATATGGTTAACGTCTCTATAACTTTCATGGTTAATGTCATGTTTATGACTAACCTTTTTGTATGCCTCTATGTAATACTATAAACGGTAAAGGGTCTAAAATACCCTCAAACTATTAGAAATGATATAAAACTACTCTCCATCTACCTTTTAACTCTCAAATACCCTTAACATCCACCTTTAGGTCCAATATTGACCATTTTTTTAATGGCCGCTCATTTAAATGAATTTAATTGTTTCCTTAAATATGTGGCGATATTTTATTGGTCACATTTTAAATAATCTAAATTAATTTACGAACTCACCAATTTCTAATTTGACCCGTCCAAATCATATCCACCCGATCCACATTAACTTAAACTCCACTGAACCCATCTTCGTTCTTTTTTGCTCTGTAACTCATCTTCCCAAGCGTCAAGAATTTCATGAATAGTTTGTCAATTAGGTGAAGAATCTCATTTTACTCAATAACTTATATATCAGTTGAACAATGGCAATTAAAAGAAATTAAATGGTTAACACTGATGCCAACGTTGCTGCTCATGATGGCAATATCTATACCTTTCGAACCACCACCATTGGAGTTTTCAGAACCTAAGTTGGGTTTGTTGACTTGTGCTGGGTATTCCTCTAATTTCCAGAGAAGTCGCCAGAAAGTTCACTGACGACGGGTGTTGAAGTTGCAGAAGATGAGTTGGTGGTGTTAGACTTATGAATTGTTCTCCTATTACCGTAAACTCACCGGTAGATCAAGAAATGAAATTAGCTAAGACGAGCGAAAGTGACAACTAATAAAAATGAAAAATGGTAAAAAATTAGAGGAGGAGATGGATGAAGTATGCCTTTTATATAAAGTCTCTTCATAGATTTTTATAATGGAAAAAATGGAGAATTTGGATATGTTTGGTTAAGTTAACATGGATCGGGTGAATATGATTTGGGTGGTCTAATTAGAAATGGATCGATTTGTAAATTAATTTAGATTATTTAAAATATGACCAATAGAATATCGTCACGTATTTAAGAAATTAATTAAATTTATTTAAATGAGTGATTGTTAAAAATATGGTCAATATTGGACCAAAGGTGGATGTGAAGGGTATTTGGGAGCTAATAGGTGGATGAAAGGTAGTTTTATACTATTTTCAATAGTTTTAGGGTATTTTAGGCCCTTTTCCGTACACTAAATAGAGGCATTAGAGTTCATATTGGATACACTTGAATACTTGGAAGAATAAGAAAAGCTCTGATCTCTTGTCTCCCTATTTCTATTGCTTTCATCTTCTATATTTCTTGTCTTATTTTGCTTTAATTTTATAACATGTTATCTGCACAAGTCTCTAAACTCATTTCAATATCATCTCCGATTAGAGTTCAATTTGATTCCGTAAGTGGTGACCAATTTGATTTAGTAAGTGGTGACCACTTGATGTAAAAAAAGAAGATAAGTTATTAGTATTGTTGAGATTGTGTTATTTTCTTTTTGTAACAAGGTGAATGATTAATACTATTGTTACTATGTCTTTTTTTCACCTATGACTATATATACTTTATTTTGTATGTGAAACTTATTATATATTTTATATATGATTATGCTCACTGTTTTGTTATTACATAAGATTTTAATTTATTTTGTTTTGTGTGTGAAATATTTTGGGTTCATATGGAAATTGAAAAAAGGTGGTGGTAGTGAGTAGTTTTATTTTAGTGTAATTGAATTTTTTTTTTTTTAGTGTGCAGTTAATTTTTTTAGTGTACAATTGATTCCTTGATTTATAACGGTAATTCACTAACTTAATTATTGTGCACTAAACATAATATAATACAATACTATATGAAACTCTTTCTTTTGATAAGTTTAAGATATTAGTACATACTTTGTTGAGAATATTTTTATTGTGTTTCTTTTGTTCTATATTTAATTGTGCATGTTAATCACAAAGTGGTAATATATTTTTAAGGCTCAACGGTGAGTCCTATTATATTTGGCTTGTTATGTCATTGATTGAGGGTAAGACGAAGGATTCAAGTCCTATCGCACCAAGAGGGTAATACATCGGGTGAGAGTCTTGGTGCATCATGATAATAAAATGTTGGGGTTGGGTCACAACAAATAATGACCTAAAACGTCTTTTTATGGGTAAGACGTTGGGTTTAAGTCCCAACGCAATATAATGGCGATGTAGTGATGACTGAGCAAATTGATATGCTCTTGATAAAAGTCATGAAATACGCCCAATTGATTTGCTCCATTCTCTTATGTGAATGTGGTACCAGTGCATATTATGTCTGGAATATTACAAGTGATTGAATATATGAATATGAGTGTGGTAAAATGTTAATGGTCATCATTATGATAATTAAAAGGAAACATTATGGTTACCTAATTAAGACGATCCTTCAAAATGTGAAGGTAACTTTTACCATCAAAGTTGTATTAAAGGTTATTGGCCATGTTATTATTAGTGTAAGTCCAATTTGAAAAGTTTTATAAATCCTCCATCAAATTAAAAGAAAAAAAAATAAAGTGAAAGTGTTTTTTATCTTTCAAGGTGATGCTGAGGTGGGACATGTAAATATACCAAATATCAAGATGTGACAATGAGCTTCTAATGAAAACTTATGGAGTATGTATAAATGGATATAGTCAACTCCTTAAAGAGATTATGACTTATAATAAGCATTGTGAATGCTTATCCATTCTTGAAAGTGAATGTGATAAAACTAAAGATAAGGACATGATCATGTATGGTTGGATAAATGTCATCTCACCCCTATGGGAGAGTTGAGAAAATAAGAAAAATATAATTTGACATAAATGGTCATTTAGTCATGTACTTTGAGTACAAATATTGAAGTACATTTTATTATGAACCACTAAAGGGCAAAAAGAAAGAAATAATTATTTCCTATAAAGGTTGTAGTCATGACCAAAATAAATATTATTGTGTGGCAACACAAATTTATCATTGATTGTCAAGAAACAAGTCTTGTATGTAATAATTTTAACCATGACAATAAGAATAATTTTCTCCTTGAAGGGGATGGTCACCATACGAATGATGTTGTGAAATTTATGGTAGTACAAAAAATTAATTGAGAGATCTGAAATGGCTAATTTGTTACTATTCAAAGAAATGAAATTGTTCATAATATTGGGGTTGTAGTAAGTCAGAAATGAAACTTTTTAAGTTTTGGAGGAATGAAAAGAAAATTACTATATTGAGACTATGAATTATGGAAAGACTTAATATCTTCAGATTTCTACAACCGAAGCGGGTTATAAATATTTACGTAAAAGATTATCCATTTTTTCCTCTTGTTTGTTGTATACAAATATGAGCATGATGATGAAATCACATGTAAAAGTAAACTAGAAGTTTACTAGAATAAATATCAATTGGCATACTTGGTTGGCCATTCCGATTCAAATGTGATGCAAAAGAAATTAAGAATTCACGTGGCTATATGTTGAAGAAATAAAAGATTCTTCAAGAATTATCTTTTGATGCTTGTTCTCGTGATAAAATGATCATTGTACCAGCTAAGATTGGGATTGTATACCCTAAAATTATTTGGAACATATAATATGGTGAATATAAGCCCGTTCACCTGCCGATTACTATTATGATTTAATAGATGCATCTATGGTATGATCACGTGTGCATTTATATCAACTTACAAATTGATTTTTGTCAAGTATGCTTGAATTGTTAAATTAAAAGCACAGTTTCAAACTATAAAATTATTTTGATAATGCTGGTTGGTTTAGCAGAAATTGTATGCCTCCAATTAAAGCTAGACCATTGATGTAACACCCCGTATCCTAGACAGACCAGATTGCAGATTTGAGAAGCTACCGGTGCCACCTACGGACCGTAGAGTGACCCACAGTCCGTCCTGGTGGTCTGTGGTTCACCACCTGGAGCCCAGAAAAATTATTCTAAGTCCAGACCACGGTCCGTGATCCAGTGCCGTAGGTCGGACCCCAGATTTCTAGCCTAGAACTCCAGAAAATTCAGCCAAGGCATGACCCACGGCCAGGACCTATGGACCGTAGGTCAGACCACGGTTTGTGGTCCAGGTCCGTGGATCGTGGCCTTCAGGTCCAAGCCTCAGACGCTAGTCGACGGATGACCAGCACGGACCGTCGGTCCGTCGGTCTGGTCCATCGGTTGGTCCGACAGCAGTTAAGTCAGGGGTCTTATGGTCTTTTCCTTATGCATTGGACCCCTAAACTACGTCGTTTAACCCCTAAACTACGTAGTTTTTTATCAGTTTAAGCCTAGTAACTTAATTAGAACTTACCCTAGTCAATTCATTCTCCAAAATTTAGCAAACTCAGAGCAAAAAGAGGAAAAAGAGTCGACCAGCCCTAGTCCAAGAACGCAACAAGGTTTCATCAGTTCCAGCCCTGAAATCAAAAGATTTCTCCGTGGAATTCATCACCAGGTATGTGAGATTTCACTAGTGGGTTTCTTTCGCCCATTACGTCCCTAGAATTCAGTCAGAATCTTGATTCCCTTGATATTATCTAGACCTAGGGTTTGTTGAATGTTAGAAATTGTTGGGTTTTAGCTATTAGAATGATCCAAATCAGATTATCATGTTGTTGCTCCGTTTCTTGCATGAAATTCAGAACCCTAGCTATGTAGCTCTTTTAGTTCATGAATTACACATGCTAGGCCAGCTATTTCAGTTATATACATACTTCAGTTTACGAATGTCATATTATCAGATATAATTATTGCATTCTCAGAGTTTGCATGTCAGAACCTCGAGATATCCATGTTTTACAAAATTCAGTCATAATGTGTTAATTTCATAATCAATATTGGAAGTAGCTTAATACCGAGTAGACTAGGTTTCCAGCGTACCCTCATAGTCCTAGAACTACGTGCCCCGTAGGTTGTAAGTCCCCTATTGGGCATCATTTTAGTAATCACGGCAGTCATGCCTTTATACCTCTGGCAGGGTATATTGGGTCCTCTCGATGGGGCGTATACATCAGACTCCACATTTAGCTCATGTGGTTTTATGTCGGTTATTAGTAGCTCCCACAGTACAGTCAGATTCTAGTGCATTGACCAGGTTATCA